>CM062804.1:1231911390-1232210238 GCA_031772625.1 Pinus tabuliformis
AAAGGATCAATAGCTTCCAAAAGGCTAAACTCAAAAAAGTTTGGTGAGGCATGAAGGAGACTTGTTATAAATGAAAGAAAAGGCTAGTTGCAGCTCACTAGTGAACAAGGAAATTTCACCAGAGGAAGAAATGGAATTAACTATTGATATACGTAATAGGGGTATAGAGGAAAGTCATAGATAGAGGAAAAAGAGTGCCAAAGAAGTTGGACTCAAAATAATGAGTAAAGAAGAAATGGACATAGAGTTGGCTGAGATGAAGGCAGAACTTGGTCATTTGAAGAAGCCGGTACAGAAAGGAATCAAAGAAGATTTGGAACAAGGAATTTATGTGGGGAAAAGAGTTAAGTGGCTTGTCAGAGAATTTTTTGCTGAGAAATTAATGACTCGAAAATTTGAGGATGAAGGAGCAGAATACATTTGTGAACCAAAGAAAGGATCTCTCCTTGGGGAAGGAGACAGTGATGACAATGATGATAATGACGAAGAGATGATCTATATAGATCAACATGAGAGAAAGGTGCTGGTAGCATATTCACAGGAAAGAGAATCTCATAATTTTGGGATTAGTTATTTATGTGAATGTAAAGTTGTAGGTATGCATCCAAATGAAATTGACTCTATGAAAGACGCAGAGAGAAGAAAAATCGAAAAGGTGGTGTAGGAAGACTTTCAAGACTTCGATTGGTGGAGAAAATTGAAAGGTATGAGTAAATGGTTGTGTCTTCTCTTAGTGAAAACTTATTGGATCATGTTAGAAGGAATATTAACATGGATAGAAAACCAATGGAAAATGGACAGAGGGAGAGAAGCTAATGCATTACAGGGTTTTGAAGAGAAGAGAAGTGAAGATGACACAGAGAACTTAGTTGAAGAAGTTAAGTCAAGGAAATCTTTGAAAGATCAAAGTCTTATCATAGAAGAGAAGGAGACATTGTTGTCTTATTTCGATAAACTGAGTGCTAGAGAAAATTGTGAAGGACAGGGGGATGTTATGCAGACTTACGATGAAATTGTCAAGAAAAGTCAAGAAGTTGTAGTCCTAGAAGTTTTCTTTGATGAAAAGAAAATCAAAGATGTTGAGGAAGAATTTCTCAATAACTTAGCGAACTATTCGAATAGTTTAAAGGAGCACGAAGGTCTGGTCAATGAGAGTTTAGATGAAGAGCCTATATTTTTTAAACTGACATGATGTGAATATTTTCAGGTTTGACAGGTGATGAACAAAAAGTGGACAATGTGGTCATGCATGTTGATGAAGAAGTGAAACGGTTTGAGGAAATAGTTGAAATAGAAGGATATTTTGAGAGTGATGGTATTGACAAGAAAATTTTCATGATTAAGAAAGATGAAGACAAACAAAAGGAAATTTGTGATGATAACCAGAATGAAGTATCTTCAGCAGAAAATGTAGACAGTGTGGAAAATGTGAAGGAATGTATGATGATGTTGACAAATACAAAAGTTCAGGGATTCTGTAATTTTAAAGTGGATTATTTTTATGAATCTATAAACCATGAAGAAGCTTTAGAAAATAAAAAAATTGTTTTTGTTGTAGGTGAAGATGAAAAAACATTAATTAGTTGTACAAAAGGTGAAAGGATACTTCACAATGACATATTTCAGGAGATTTTAATTCTTGAATTGTTGAATGACAATTTTGTGTCAAAACAAGGAATATTCTATAATGAACAAGAAAAGTTCTCAAATGAAATTTATTGACAGTTTTATAAATTTTTCAAAGGATCAATATAAGGACTTGATGGCAGAGTTATCTTTGGAGAGAGAAATCCATAGTAACTTTAAATCTGATAATTGTGGCAGAAATTTAGTTTTATATAGGAAAGAGGAGTCATATGCAAATGATATGCTTATTGGAGATGAGGGAAGATTCAAATTACTAGAAAAGTTATTAGATGAACCTAATAAGATAAAGGGAAAGATTAACTTTAATGATAATGAAAGGGAACCTGTAGAGTACAAGCAACAATTTGTAAATGACAGAGGTGAAGAAGAATTGGACAAAAATTTCATAATTTCTATGGTAAGGGAGAATGTGAAACAGATCGATGTCAGTGGAGTTTAGCTAAGAACAAATTGTAAAGAGGAAGTTGAGAAAGTGTGGAAGATGAAGTGAGTTAAGAAGAGGGACATCAAGGAAGAGAAATTAACAAAAGAAATTTGTATCGGCAAGGAAACTGGACAACAACAACATAAGATTTGGAATCCTGGAAGAGGAGAAGTGACAGTGACAGAAGAATTGAATCAGTAGCATGATGAAAGTGATGACCAATTACAAAGTAAAGTTTGGGATACTGAATGATCAGCAGAATAAACACATGACCAAGAGGTCATGAAAACTTTCAACTTGTGAGTCTAATGCAGGAGCATTTAGACCTAGTCAGCAATGTATGGTATGATCACATGTTGTGGCTAACAAAGGGTTGGAAGACAAGAGATTAATTAATTTTATTAATTTAAATGTATGAGAGTGTTTTATTTGTTGTCAAAATATGAGCAGAAAAGGGTCTAAGTAACTTTTGATCCTCCCTGTGTGGAGATCAGGCCAAGCAATTAAATGATCTAATTTGAATAAGATATGAGGGATTTGAAAGCTTAAATTAGCATTTATTTGAGAAAAGAGTGGAGTAAAGAGTTCTTTAGGGAAGAAAGAGAGATTTATGGATCTAAACTAAATGGGTTCATGAATCCGCATTTTGTATAAATTGTAATCTTTTGGAATGAGTGAAGGGGTTAGATTCAAATGGAAAGATATGATGGATGAGCGAAGGTAGAACTAAAACAGTCGAGTGTGACTGTTTCTTCTGTAAATATTTATCAATATGAATACAGTGTGGATTGTGTATTTCTTTGTGTAATTTAGTGTTGAGTGTTTTATAACTTTTAGTCTCTGGATTAAGGATCTGAGAATTACTATGTTTGTTGATACTCAGAATATAGGATAAGAGTGTGTGTTTCATATATAACGTAGAAAACTGGTTGATGTGGATTATCTCTACCAGATTAGCAAACAAAGATTGAATGAAGGAATGAATCATCATTGATCACAGGTTTGATCAATGATGATCTGTTTGTGAGAAGATCGTAACTGTTCTATAATGAATGTGTGCGGTTAATACAAGAAACAGATGTGAAACATCAAAAGAATGATTTGATTGATAATTTATGAAGAAACCCCAAAATAAGTCAAGACCGTCCGTTGGCTGGCAGATCCGACGGTGAACAACAACTGCGAGGATAGGAGAGTACATATTTTTTTATCATGGTTGAAGCCTCGCACTCACTCCTAGCCATCGATCTCATATTCAAACTCTTAGATCACAGTCAATTGCGGGGGTTAAGCCTGATTTTTAAACTGTGTGGTAGTTGAAGTCCTACAAACTGTAGATTTGATGGTCTCTTATATCCAACAAATATCGTATCATAAAGTGATCGAACTTTAATTTCAAAAATGGACCCGAAAATCTATACATCAAGGATTTATATTCCTTATCGGCTCCGTAAGAGTGTTCAAAGTTGGTGGAAAAGTTATACCCGATATGTTACCAATGCAGGTTAAATCTATTTGAGATCCAGTTGGATGAGGTCGAAGTGGGACCAGGCTCATTTACAGGTTATATATATTTTTTTTATTGATTGGGTGTATAGTCGAGTTTTCTATTGTTTTGGGTTCTGATAATTTGATGGGGTTTTGTTAAGTTAAGTGAACAAGGATTTAATTAGTTTTAATTCTGAATTTATGAAAGGGTGTAACCTTGCTTCACTTTGGAGGTTATGTGGGCATAACTCATAGGTCCACATGGGATTTTTAAAGGATGTCAATTACATGGCATCAATCTGGTTAAGTTAATAGTAATTTTTGAGTTCCATGTGTATGAGAACCCATGTTATTGACCCTTGGTATTCATATGGAATATAGCTTAATTAAAAGACGAAATTAAACCAACCTATATCCATCATAACTTCTGATATCCCAAGTATGAAATATTTGTCTAAGTTAAGATAGATCTACATTAATTCTATATATTGTTAAACCAATAGAAAAGTTAAAAAATATATGATCCTAAATTATCTTTACCTTCTCTCTAATGCTTCCTTGCATTCTTCATAATTATATTATGAAACCTAGTGTGTCTGACAACTCTTCTCTTAAGGGAATAAAATAATAAATATTTGCCTAATCAAGTAATTTTTATTTTTATTATTGATTTATAGTATTAATGAGTGCATAAATTATTAATGGTCTCTTTTTAAATATTAGCGGCTATCTAAATTTTGAAAAACAATAATATGTTCACTTGGAGATATGAATAGAGATACTTAATCAATGAACTTGAAGATGGTATAGAAAATGAAAGGTAGAAAAACAAATTAGCTTTCCAAATATATGTTTTTTATTTATATCAATTGTGCCTAAGTGAATTCTGAGTTTTCCTATTAATGTTATATTATTTTTCATGAAAAATATAAAGCATATATCTATATTAGTGTAGACTTATCTAAATGATAGAATCCTTATATCAAATAGAGTCTTCTTATACACAACTAGTTTTTCAAATTATATATATATATATATATATATATATATATATATATATATATATATATATATATATATATATATATATATACATACATATATACATATATACATATACATATACATATATACATATATACATATATATATATATATATATATATTAAATTACGAAAGTCGTTATATTGTTGAAATTACAATTTCTTATGTTAGTGCTACCTAAAAGGGTCTTAACAGTATGAAACAATCCACCTTCTTCTTTTTCTATTGTAGGTTTTAATGTCCTCTACTAAACGATATATTTTTTGCAAGTGGGTTAATTTCCTATACTTTTATAATATATAATTATTTTACCTTGAATAATGCCAAAATTTTATAAAGACTACATAAAATTATTAGAAATTTGAATATATTGACAAAAGTATCCCAAGACATTTTAAAGTTTGTTTATTAGAAACTAGTATCTAAATTCTAAGATAAATTTCCATCCTTAAAATTTTCCTTACTAGTAAAAATAAATGAGTGTGTATTTTAAGATTTTGAAACATATAAATAGAAATAAAAATGACATTTTTTTGAAACACATATAAAAGAAATTTATATTGAAATTTAGAAATTTTAATTAATCTTATTACTCCTTAATATGAAGTATGTAAAAATGATTGGAAATATTTTTTAAAAATATTCAAATTTCTAATAATTTTATATAGTATTGAGATAAAATAAATTTATACTATAAAATTTCAATTTACCAAAACAAAAGTTGGAAATTGAGGAATTTCCTTTTTTGAAAAAATATGGAAAATTAGTTCATTTGAAAATATTCGCCCCTAAAATTTTGAGCTTGACTATGTCCTAAAACTGAATATCTTCCTTAAACTGAAAAAAACTTAACTAAACAAGAATGACACAAGATTTAAATGGATTTAACAAGACTGACCCAAGATTTGGGTAAAAACCTACCCATTATGAAGCACCAGTAAATCTAGATAATACAATTTTCATTAAATAAAAAAAATATATTAGCCTACATTCTTTTTTTTGCTAAGGAAAGAGTGGATCCTTCTTATTCAATTAAAAAGAGAAATAGTGTACAATCAGCAATCTCAATGGTGGTGCACACCAAAAGGACAGGTCCACCACAATCTCGGTCGCTAGACGACAATTCAACCCAGGGACGCGGCCAAAACAAACCAGCAGTCCAAAACTGACCGTTGGATCTTAAGCTAAAGATCTAGCAGATGAAAAACATATCAGGTGGCTAACATGCTCACCTTTTAACCAACACATCGGACCCGATACATCCTGTAAACCATAATTTATAATCATATCAGGTCCATTTTTGGCATAACCAGTGATCACTTTTACTGCCCGAAATCCACCATTTGCGCGCAATTCTCATGAGGTAATGCAAACATCTCAAAACATAACCATTGTATCGATCCCACCAACATGCACATTCAATCCTAGCCGTTGAATTCCCTCGCTTGATCCAACTGTTTGGGATCATATCGCGCAGACTAAAAGGTCTGATAGTTAGCGCACGATGAGGGCAATATTTCCTCCCCAACCAAAGCTACATGTCACGTGGTGAGCGGAATCGCTCCCGATTGTGAAAAACCACTTTCGACCTAAAGAGCTTGCGATAAACCAGAAACCACCCAAAGGGTAGTAAAGGGATCACCGGAAAACAAATCGGGGTTTTGCGCCTGGCGAGAAAGTCTGGATTCCTGTGCAAGGGCCAAAGGAAGATGAAGATTCCTCCTTCCATCCATCCCTCTTAGGCTACTGGTTTGCTATTACCTGGGTTAAGGAGATCGACATAGATCTACATTCTAAAATAGACCTCACATATGTCATAACATTTCATAATGAATCCAGATCGACGAGACCCCTTCCGTGTTGCTCTGCTTTGGAAATTCTATCTCTTGATTTTTCCTGATGCTGTTGTCGATTGCTGATGGCCCTGGATGAGCATCCCTCCTTCAACCTATCATCCGTAATCTCCACCCACCAGCAGCACAAGTCGGTCTACTTGTTTCGTACTCCCTCATTTCAAAGCCAGTCTGCAACTTTGTTGGCTTCCCTGCAAACATGCGCCAACCTAAGAGTTCTCAGCCTTTGTAGGTTCACTTGGATTCTTTGGTAGACTTGCAAAAGCCGCTAGTGTTCTAAGATTTTCTCAGGAATAGCGCCAACATTTATCCTTTTCACTGAGTTGATGGCTAATTCCGAGATAGCTTCAATGATGACATTGTGAATGTTGTGCTTAAGTAGTATTTCCAGGCATGATTCCATCGCCATGAGCTCAGCCATATTGTTGGTTGCTTCTCCTAGATAACTGTGGAAGATGATTTGTACGTTTCCTTCTTCATCTCTCAAGACCCCTCCATAACCAGCTTCTCTCGGATTCCCTTTTGAAGCCCCGTCTATGTTGAATTCTAAAAATCCATGAGAAATGGGTTGCCAAGAAGACTTATCTGTTGAGGTCTTCTTGTTAATATTCATAGAACCCTGAGGGGGATGAACCTTGAGCTCTAACTTCTCCAAACTTCTGGCCTCTCTTTGACCGATGGGTTTGCCAGTAGCTACACCTCCCATGATATGAACAGTCTCTTTAGGTTGTTTAAGGATAAGCTTTAGGATGTTGCTCACCATACTTGTTTTCTCCTTGAAAATCCTATTGTTGTGATCCTTCCAAACATTCCAGATTATGAATCCTAGGGTCAGCATCCAGGCAGAGTTAATGATCTCATTGTCCAGAAAATTTTTCCTCCAATTCTTCAACGTAGTAGTGATATCATTAACATATTTGTCTGTCTGGTCAAAGAATTCTCCAACCCAATTCAAAAATATTGTGGTGAAAGTGCATCTATTCAGTAGATGATTTATATTTTCTTCTTGTTGTCTGCATAAATGACATCTTGAGGGGCCAAAAAAGCCTTATCCCATGTGAAAATATTTCCCTATTGAACCAGCCACTTGAACAGTTTTACTTTCATCTAATGAGGATTTTCCCAGATTTCTTTCCACGTCTTATCAGTGTTTGGAAGGTTTAACCCTGCATCTATTCTTTTGGCTTCCTTAATGTTCAAGAGACCTATTCTTTCTCTTTCCACATCTTAGTTGATCATTCAAGTTTGAGTGCAAGATTTGTCTCTTGTCTAAAATCCCTTGAAGGGTTGTAGCTTGAGTATGCAACATGCCCATTCCACTATAATCTGGAAGTTTCCAAGTTCTCCATTTCCTATCATTCCTTGCTTGGTCCCAGTAGTCACTTAACCACCTTAGTCCTTTGTTGATGGTATCGGTGTGAATGTCTACTAATTCTTCACTATGGATATTGTCCTCCTAGTGCCAATTATCCTCCTAGAACTAAGCCAGGTTCCCATTTTTTATCTCCCAGAAACTATGGTTTTGGACTAAGGCCTTGTTCTCCCATGCCCTATTCCAAATAGCAGAACCTTTTACCTGTCCTGTCATTCTAATTAGATTTTCCTCCTACCATTCGCTAGCATATTTGTGCTTCCAGAGTTTTTCCCAAGGGGCCTGAATTTCTTTTAGCCATCTCCACCAGATTTTGGCACCAAGAACTCTATTTAGAATTCTTGGGTCATGAAGACCCAAGCCTCCATGGGACATAGGTTTGCATATTCTATCACATGCCACAAGGGCCCATTTCTTCTTTTCTTCACCTTTCCCCCAGAGAAAGTCTCTCTGAATGTTTCTTATATTGGTCATTACACCAGCTGGTGATGGAATGGCAGATAGCATATAGATAGGGATACTTTACAGGACAACCTTAGTGAGAACTAGTCTCCCTGCTATATTTAGTGCTCTATTTGTCCATTTGTTGATATTATCTTTTAGCTTATTAAGAACAAGCTCCCAGATATCCTTGTGAACCGGTTTGTCGCTGAGAGGAACTCCTTGGTACTTCAAAGACAGTGTCTCCCTTTGAAAGCCCAAAATTCTAGAAATATTTCTTTGAATTGAAATATCTGTATTGAAAAAGAATATCTTTGATTTAGTGAGACTTACCTCAGTGCCTGCTACCCTAGAAAACTCACTCAGAATCTATTTGAATGCTTTGGCTTCCTTAACAATGGGTGCGCCTTGAAGCATAGTGTCATCCACAAATTGTTGATGTGTCACCTTATCCCCACCATGAGTGAGTCTCAGACCCTGAATTCTCCCTTCCTCCTTAGCGGCTCTGATAGCTCTTCCTAATCCTTCCATCATTAGAATGAAGAGAAAAGGAGAAAGAGGATCTCCTTGCCTGAGACCTCTAGAAGGCTTGAAGGTTTTGGAAGGAGCACCATTGAGAAGAATTGAACAGTTGGCTATGGTAGTAGCGCCATAACCCATTTAATCCAATTGTGATCAAAGTCATAGGCTTTTAAAATTGCTCTTATGTATGACCAACTAAGTTTGTCATACGCCTTTGCTATGTCCAGCTACATTATCATTCTTGCCTATTTGTTGGTAATGAGTGAATGAACCATTTCATGTGCTTGAATTATATTATCTAGAATTTGTCTTCCTTCCACATAGCCTGTTTGTTCCTCTGACACTAGGTTGGGAGGAGAGGTTTGAGACGGTTGGCAATAACTTTGGATATAATTTTGTATATCACATTGCATAATGCTATAGGTCGAAATCTGTTTGGAGAGGTGGCCTTCTCCTATTTGGGGATTAAGGCTATGAAAGATTCATTGAGTGCCTTTAAGCCTTTCTTAAATCTTTGAGAGTATTCCACTACCTCTAGGATGTCCTGTTTCACTATCCTCCAACAAGCTTTGAAAAAGTCCACATTAAAGCCATCTGGGCCTGGTGCTTTACCATTTTGGATCTCTTTTATGGATTCCTCAATTTCTTCCTCTGTTACTGGTCTATTGAGATTCAAATTACCTTCTTTGGTGACCAATTTAGGGATGTACTTAGTGAAATATTTTGTAAACTGGTATCTATCTTTCGAGGTTTCCTCAGCAATTTTCTGAAAATGTTGGAGTAGAACCTTATCCATCTCTTCATGAGTGTTTCTCTCTATACCATGCTGATCTTTAAGTTTCGTAATTCTATTGTTGTTTCGGTGAGCTATGGTGGATCTGTGAAAGAATTTGGTGTTTCTCTCCCCTTCTTTAATCCATTGTACTATATATTTTTGTCTCCAGATTCTTTGCTCTTGAAGGCATCTGTTGTCCCACTGCTGCTGGAGTGACTCTGCCATCTCTTTCCTTTCATCTAAGTAGCCTTCTATGATAAGAATCTGATTTATTTCCTTAAGTTTCTTTTCCACCTCTCCTTTACCTTTGAAGATGTTACCAAATTCCTTTTTGTTCCACTCTTTGAGTCTGCCTTTAATGTGTTTGAGTCTACAATGAAGTAGGAACATCTTTGTACATTGGAGGTGAAGATCTTCCTTCCACCATTGTTCAACATTTGTGGGGAAATCTGAATGTGTGAGCCAAGCATTCCCAATCCTGAAGGGGGTGTTCCTTGGTTTGCCAAAAAGGGAAGCTTCCAATTGGATAGGCCAGTGATCTGAACCCCCAAAAGGTACTATGAGTGCCATAATGCTACTTCCCTTGAGAAGAAGCTCCTCTGAAACCATAAATTTGTCCAATTATGAGGCCACTTGGGTAGGACCTCCTCTTTTGTTATTCCAAGTGAATATTCCATTGCTTGTTTCCATATCAACCAATTTCATATCGTTGATGAAGTTCTAGAAGGGAATTGAGTCTCTCCCAAGTATTCTAGTTCCTCCTTTCTTCTCCATGAGTGATTTTGTTATGTTAAAATCTCCTCCAAGAATCCATGGTAGAGCTGGGCATCTCTTTTTCATATCCTATAGTGTTGTGAGGAGTCAAAGTTTGCCCTCCATTGGTTGTGGACCATAGACATTGGTGATCATGTAACATTCCTTGTCACCCACCAGTTGGAAAATCAGAGAAAGGTGATGTCTGGATGCCTCCCCATCAATCACACCAAATTTCTATGGATCCCAGAGAGTGAGAATACCACCAGCAGATTTATTTTCCTTAACTTCAAGGTATTCATATCTATTTACCCATTTTCTATGTTTTTCGCGGATTCTCTCCATTGAGCATTTTGTTTCCTATATCTATACTATGTCAGGTTTTTCCTCTCTGATCCTTTTACTGAGATTCCTCTGTTTTCTTACACTCCCTAGTCCTCTAATGTTCCAGGTTGTGATTTTCATTGACATGGGGATATAAAGGAGTAACTAGAAAGGTCTCTCATCCTTCGTGAATCAATCATGAGCTTTCCACACTCTAGTAGTAATTCTTTCTGTCTTTTTCTTCCCCTCCTTTTGCCTAGATTCATTGTTAGTTTTCCTGTTATTAATCCTATTGAGGAAATCTCTTTGTTTTCCTGGTTGTCATGTCCTCTTTTGACTCCTGCATCTATTTGATGTGCCTTGTTAAGGAATATATGTTGTACTTTGTCCGCGTCCTCCTGAGGGATGGAGTTTATTCCCAGGTTTCCTCCTTGTTCTAGAAACTTTTCCAGGTCTAGGTTCTCCCTTTCCAGGATCTCTTGTAAATCTTGATCCTTTGTACCACTTTCACTTTGAGTCATTTCTGGGTATTTTTCTACTTCCATGGTACTCAAAGGGTCCATCATGTGTTCATTCTGTTCTTGAATGTACTCTCTCTATCCCCTTCCTCAGCTTCTTTTTCTTCTAAGATCTCAAAATTGTTGTAACTTTTTGTTTTATCATTTACACTAGGGTTATTTTGTGTCTTCCTTCCTCATCCTTTTCCTTTTCCTCCTACTTTGGTGAAACCTATCTGGTCTTTCCTTTGTTGGTATTTAGGTTTTCCTCCCTTAGATTGAGAGGACAATCTCTAGATAGATGCCCATGCTCATGACATTTGTGACATATGAATGGGATATGTCCATAGTCAACTGCTTGAACCCATTCCTCATCATAGACTTATAGAATGACCTAAGTGCTCCTGATAGGTCCATCTCTACACATATTCAAGCATAGGATGTCTATTTTCCCCTTAGTGTTTCCTTTGAAATTTTTAAGAAATGACCTAATTTATTGCCTATATCTTTTAAAGAATCTGGCATCCAGTAATATAACGGTAAGGAGTATAGTCGAATCCATACCGGTACCACGGTGAAGGTTTCTTGTTTTGGTACAAAGTTCATCATCCATGGCCTCATATAGAGTCCAACAGCTACAAAGAAGTATGGTCCTCCTTCAAAGATTTTGTCCCTGTCTTCCATGTTCGTAAACACCACAATGAAAAACCTTTGGATCCAAGATGAATATTTAACTCCCCCTTTGGTTTCTAGTTGTATTTTATCCAGGTGTACAACGCTTTCTCTGATGGCTAGATTCCCATAAATTTACATATGATGGCATAGTTAGCCATGTGATCCTTGTGCGTTTACAGAGCTAAATCGTTCAAAATAACCTGAGTTTTAGTTGTGGTCTTGGGTTTACAGGGCCCCATCTTAGCTCTGTTCTCTGACCCTTGACCTCTATCTTCCTCTTTCTCCCCCCAACAGTCTTCTTCGTGGGCCCCTTGATCTACATTGGTTTTGCTACCTTCCGCCTTCTGAGTTTCTATGTCTTTTGTCTTGACCTCCAAGGGTTGTGGAGGTTTGTTCCTTTTTCCCTCCTCTTCCTCTATTTTCTACCATATAGTTGTAGGATGGAGTGGAGCTCCATCCTCCCTGTGTCTCCATGGATGCTTGGTACTCTCTGCCCCTTGTTTTGTTAAACCCTAGAACTAGCAAAATATATTACGAAAGCACCTCCCTCCCAAGAGACTCAAAAATTTCACTCACCAAAACTCCTCAGGTCAACAACAATGTGTTCACCATCAATATATTAGCCTACATTCATATATAGCAACAAAAGATAATGGTATTGCCTGCTAGTTTGACCTTTAAAATATCGCAGATTTTCCTACTTTGATTAAATGCCATAAGAATTAAATTGGAATCCTCTACCCAAATCAACATAAATATGTTGTGCTTTGGTTTTAACAATATCTACCATAATGTAGGGTGGAGGTTGGAATAGGTGACACTTCACTACCGGCGGAGCGGCTAGGTGACCGTGTGTGATCTATGTTTGAATAGGGAGAAGCAGGGTGAGAATTAAGTTCGACTCTGGTTGGAGAAACTACATAGATGGCCAATGGCCTTAGAGAAGGAAGCTCTATCATCTCCTCATTGGGGTTCATGAGAACTTGCAGTGCTTATCGGATCGATGGATGCAGCCGCGGATCCAGATGTGAGGACGTAAGCCCCAAAATCAATGCTCATTTCATCTGCTCTTCCTCAAAACAACCGTTCAATCTAGGAAGTGACGCCTCCATAACTCTTCCCTACCCATAAGGTTCCATATAAAATCCGTCGAACTCTCATCTGCCCGTGGCGGTTTTTAGTCCAAAACCCACCTTCTAGTGGTCACTTCTAACACTACGACCTCGAAACTGAAAACATCAGACTCTACAATGGCCTTTCCTTTCTAGCCACGCTTAGAAGCCCAATAGCCTGGCATCCCCACTAGCTTGGTGGTCACAGACAGAGATATCTCATCGTGTTCAATAAGTCAAGCAAGGCGAAAGTCACCAAAACGGGTATTGAAGTCCTCGTCGAGCATAGCATTGCTAGGCTTAATGTCTCGGTGGATGAATTTTTGCTCCCATTCTTCGTGAAGGTAAAGTAACATGGAAGCCAGCCTGCATAAGATTCCATTCCTCTGCACCCAATTCAGAGGGTCATGATTCTTAATTTGATGTTGTTCCTTTGGTTTTCTGAAGATGAACCTGTCGAGGCCCCCGTTGGGCATGTAGTCCTAGACGAGAAGAAGCTCATCATGCTCATGGCACCAACCCTGAAGCTGCATAAGTTTCCTGTGTCGAAGTTGATCTATGGTGTTAATATCCGACATGAATTCCCATTTACCCTGTTGCGGCCCGAAATAGACTCTCTTCACCGCCACATTTGTGAAGCCCCATGTCGGCCCGCTAGTGTTCCCCTATAAGCACTCACAAAGCCACTGGTTCCCAGCAATTCCGACGTGTTGAAGTTCTTTGTCATGACCAAAAGACATTTGTAAGAGAACCGGTGAGGGCCATAGGGTGAACTTGCTATTTCTCCATCCATGATCGTTAGATCCACGCTGGACCGCCAGTCTGAGCTCTGCCATACACCTTTTCTCCCTCTCATAGTTCTACGGACAAACCATGCCGATAACCCCAACAACACGCTCACGATGGCGATGGAATCAAGAAATAAGTCGAGCTTGAAGTGACTGCTAGTTGATCCTTCAGCCAACCTCGGTGCACTGACAGGGGCTATGCTCAGAGAGGTCTCGGGCAACGTCATCGAACTTAAATTCCAAGCTAAGATACATTGAATCTCGTAAAAACTCCCCATTGCCACGGAGAATCCAACATAGGTTGTTCACGAAACTCTGCTTGATAGCTCAATTGTGCAGTTCAAGATGCTTGCGTACATAATTGGTGTTCACCCCTTATAAGCCATTGAGTGAGGGGTGAACTCCCTCATAACATTTGATAATCAAATTAAACGTTTGGTTTTCACCCTATGGGGTTTCCAAGGTATATCGATGTTTAATGATGTGATTTCTTATTGTGCCAGTTTGATGGTGTTTATCCGTACATGACGTGACATTTATAATATCAAATATGTGATTAGCTAATGTAGTTAAAGGAATCATAAAAATGATGCAAGGTTACATCAGAAAGTTTATGTTAATATGCTACAATAGTTGTTGTTAGGGGTTATGTAACTTACTATTCCTTTACTAAAGTTAGTCTATGTAATGATGAAAATTCTATCTAATAGTTAATGATGAATCTGGAGTAGTAATTTGGATAGTTA
The DNA here is from genome assembly GCA_031772625.1 of Pinus tabuliformis. Classification (NCBI taxonomy): domain Eukaryota; kingdom Viridiplantae; phylum Streptophyta; class Pinopsida; order Pinales; family Pinaceae; genus Pinus; species Pinus tabuliformis. The sequence goes on from CM062804.1 coordinate 1,231,925,852, forward strand.
CTCGTGAGTAAATTGTGTAAAAATTTTCTAACTCCATACATTTTCATGCGAGGTTACTTGGTGATGTTACACACTTTTATTTAATAAATTATATAAAACTTTAGAAACGACGTCATAAATTATACATACATATAGCCTTTATTTTATTATAAGATTTTATAATTATAATTATTTTAAATCTTGAATTATAATATTTAATCATTTATTTAAAAATTTAATTTCTTAATCACTTTTATTTAATAAATTATATAAAATTTTCATCATGACCTCATAAATTGTATATACCTCCAGCCATTGTTACACAACGACTAGGAAACTAATTAATTTATTGTTAATAATTTAGTTGAGTTACTTTTAAAGAATAGTTAAATAATAAATGTTTATAAATTATGATTTATTTTCTATTTCTTTATTTTAATAATTTTATTTTTAATATATATTTATATATGGCGAATGTGTGAAAATGGGTTACAATTTTGTGCCAAATGTGGAAACGAAATTTCAAAATTTTACATTTTTATCGAATTGAAGCCCTCAAAATTCATATAAGAATTGTGAATTTTGATTCAGAGTAAAAACAAACTTTGTGGAGAATTATGTTTTGGTAATGATATTTTTTCAAAAAACAATTATTGTCATTTTCAATTTTTGATTAAATGAAATGCTTATCTGTTATTAAACCAGCTCAAGGAAAGATAGAAAAGATAGATCAACGCCTTAGAATTCAGCCTCTTCGAGGGGGCAACCTCCTTTACATTACATAAATGAACAATTATTGGATGATACAAATGACAAAACCTCCTTTCTATATATAGGAGTCTAAGGAGTCACAATATAATCCAGCCGACCTAACAATAATAATATGAAGCCACAAAAATAACAATAGAGGGATTCTATGGGGCACAGAAATAACAATATGGGGGTAATAGGGGCACAACAATATAAATAAGGGGTATAACTACAATAGTAATGGGGTAATCACTAGTATTATAGGGACCCAACATGCCCCTCTCCTTCAAAAAAGTGTTGTCCTCAACGCTTGAGTAGTTCTGGATACTTCTGCATAAAATTCTCATCCTCCCATGTGGAATCTTCAGCAGATAAGTTCTTCCACTTGATAAGATACTCTGAAATTGATCGATTTCGTAGCTGTCGAGTTCTTGTTTCTGTGACTGCTTCCGGTTCCAATATAATTTTTCCTTCCTCGTCAAGTTCTGGCAATATTGTTTGAATTGGGAGCTTGTCACCTATAACCTTCTTTAAACATGAAACATGGAAAACTGGGTGCAATCGAGAAGCTGCAGGAAGCTCCAATTTGTATGCCATAGTACCAATCTTTTGCAATGCCTTGTACGGACCATAATACTTTGGTGATAATTTATTATCCCTCTTAGCTTGCTTTAGGGACATTTGCTTATATGGTTGTAGTCGTAGGAATACCCAATCACATACATCAAAACTTCTTTCACTGCGATGTTGATCTGCCTATTGTTTCATTCTATTTTGTGCCAACACGAGGTTATCCTTTAAGAGTTGGAGGACTTGTTGTTGATGTTCGATGTGATGTTCCACTGCCTGAACCTTAGAATTTTCTCTTAAATATGATGTGATGGATGGTGGTTGATACCCATAAAGTGTCATAAATGGGGTCATTTTTGTTGCTGTATGGAAGGAAGTGTTATACCACCATTCAGCCAGAGGCAACCATTTGACCCATTGTGTCTGTTTATCAGATACAAAGCAACGAAGATATCCTTCCAAACATTTGTTTACTATCTCAGTTTGCCCATCAGATTGAGGATGATAAGATGAGCTATGAGCTAACTGAGTACCAAGACAAGAAAATAATTTTGTCCAAAAATTTCCAATGAAAATGGGATTTCTGTCACTTACAATAATCTTTGGGTTTCCATGTATCTTTTGAACTGTTTCCATAAATGCAGTAGAAACTGTACTGGCTTTAAATGGATGTGATAATGCACAAAAGTGTGCATACTTGGTAAGTCTGTCAACTACCACCATGATGACATTCTTTCCCTCAGACTTGGGTAAACCTATGATAAAATCCATTGAAACCTCCTCTTAATTGTTTCAACTTTATTTTGCTGGCAAACCAAACATTCCGCCACAAACATTTGAATATCTGATTTAAGGCCATCCCAAAAAAATTCCTTCTTAACCCTGTGGTAAGTTTTTAAAAATCCTGAGTGCCCTCCTAAGGGAGAAGTGTGCAATTCCATAAGAATCTTTTGTTTTAGCTGGGAATTCTTACAGAGGTATAAGCGATCTTTGTACCATAACGAATCATTTTGCCAGCTAAATGTATCAGAAGTACTGGAATCTTGTTGTAGCTTTCGAATAAGTGCCCACACTTCTTCGTCATTCTTCCATTCCTCCCTTGCTTCGTTTATCCAATCTGGTTGGATAATAGAAATGGCACACAACAATGCTTCCACATCCTCATCCTTTCTTGAGAGTGCATCTGCCACCACATTTTGCTTCCCTTTTTTGTAGATGATTTCAAAGTCATAACCCAACATCTTTGTGACCCACTTTTGTTGCTCTTCAGAGGATAATCTTTGTTCTAAAAAGTATTTAAGGCTATCATGATCCGTTTTTACCTTGAAGTGTCTTCCCATTAGGTAGGGTCACCATTTCTTAAGTGCATGGAGTATTGCCAACATTTCCTTCTCATAAATAGCTTTTCTTAAAAACTTTCCCTTGATTGGACGACTTTCAAAAGCAATGGGTCTTTCATCTTGCATTAAAACAGCACCAATTCCATTTCCTGAAGCATCACATTCCACAATAAAGGTTTTTGTGAAGTTCAGTGTAGCTAAGACCGGTGCTTGGCACATTGCCTCTTTAAGATGTTCAAAGGCCTTTGTTGCTTCCGGAGTCCATGAAAATGAATCTTTCTTCAATAATGTTGTTAGAGGTGCTGCTATTCTCCCATAATTCTTAACAAACTTGCGATAATACCCTGTCAACCCAAGAAATCCTCGCAAATGCTTTATGGATGTGGGGATTTTCCATTCCTTAATGGCTTTAATTTTGCTAGGGTCTACCTTAACTCCTTCATGAGATACAATATGACCCAAATATTCCACCTCCTGGACTCCAAAGAAACATTTGGATCTTTTTGCATATAATTGTTTTTCCTCCAATAGTTGTAGCACCCTGTCAACATGTTCAACATGATCCTTCCAAGACTTGCTGTAGATTAGTATATCATCAAAAAATACTAACACAAATTTTCTAAGGAATGGTTTGAAAATTGAATTCATCAAACCTTGAAATGTTGAAGGTGCATTGGTAAGGCCAAAAGGCATGACCAAAAATTCATAATGACCCTCATGAGTTCTAAATTCCGTTTTCGGAATGTCTTCAATCTTCATTCTGATTTGATGATATCCCGAACGAAGATCCAACTTGGTGAAGTAAATTGATCCATGCAATTCATCCAATAATTCATCAATAACAGGAATGGGGAACTTATCTTTAATAGTGAGCTTGTTGAGCTCCCTATAATCTGGACACATGCGCCATGATCCATCCTTCTTGTGCACCAATACTACTGGAGCTGAGAAAGAACTTTGACTTGGTTGAATTATACCAGCCTCTAGCATTTTTGCAACCATACGTTCAATTTCACTTTTTTGGGCATAGGGATATCTGTACGGCCTGATGTTTGGAGGAACACTTCCTGGAATCAGATGAATAGCATGATCATGATCACGCATAGGTGGGAGACCTTTGGGAGTCTCAAATACCTTGGAATGATTGTCCAGGACTTTTTGGAGATCTGGAGAAATAGATGATTCCAATGTGGAAACATCTAGCGAACATAATTGTGCAATTACACCTCTTTGCTCCTTTTTAATAAGCTTAGTCATGCCATTAGAGCTGATTATCTTTCCTGGTTTCCCTGCAATACCCCTTAATTCAACTTCCTTTCCTTCCGTAGAAAATTTGATGAAAAGTTCTTGAAAATTAAAAGCTATTGTACCCAAGGATTGTAGCCATTGGACTCCTAGTACAACATCAGCACCTCCCATTGGAATGGAAAGCATTGGGCTAGTCAATACATATTCTCCCATGGATAGCTTGATATTATGGCACTTTCTCGAGCAATTTATTGTTCCTCCATTTGCAATCATCACTTGACACTCTGGTGCTGGATATAGGAAGCAATTCAATTCTTTTGCTACCCTACAATGAATAAAATTGTGGGTGCTTCCTGAATCAATCAACACTATTACCTTTTTCTTCTTGATTTGTCCTTCTATCTTGATGGTTTGAGGAGTGGTAATTCCTGCCAATGCATTACAAGATATGGTCGGATTTATTTGTTTTTCATCTAGGCTTTGTTCCTGGAGTATATCTTCTTCTTTTGACCTTTCTTGCTCCTTTTCTTCTTCCTCTTCACAATCTATGTAGAATAATTTCTTCTCAGCACACTTATGACCTTTAGTGTATTTTCTATCACAACTGTAACAAAGCCCTTTTGCTCTTTTTTCTTCCAATTGTTGTGGTGTCAACCTTATAGGTTGTGGAAGACTAGGGGCAACAACACTTCCGTCTTTATAGTTGTGAGTGGTATGCTTCCTGGTTGCCATAATTTTGCTTTCCATTTTTCTTGCTAACCTGAATGCCTTCTCTAATGAATCAGGTTCCCAAAGGCGAACATCATGTTGGATATTATCCTTTAAAGACCCTATGAACACATCAATCCTATGCTCCTCTGGAATATCTTTTACCCTTATGTTCAATTTTTGGAACTCCTCAATGTGCTCCATTACTGAACCCTTTTGTTTGAGACTTATCAATTAGCTAAAAAAAGTGTTTCTTTTTGTATCTTCATAATGTGCTATCAATTCTTCCGTAAAAATTGCCCAAGTGATAAATTGTTTACGAGAGAAAAGCCATTGATACCATACAAACTGATTTGGTTCCAAATATACAGTTGCCATACGTACCTTTTGTGCATTTTGCACATTATTGAGATCGAAGAATTGCTCCATCTGTAATATCCATGTGGCAGGATCCTTGCCATCAAACTTCCTCATATCGATTTTTGGAATATGGTGATTCTTCGATCCAACATTAGCGTCTATGGAATCATGATTAACATTTCTTTTGTTCTCATCATGAGTTTCCTTTACTACCTTTTCACCATTAGTGACCCTTTCTTGTAGCAACTTCTTCAATTCTTCCATGTCTGTCTTCAAGTCTATCTTCAAATCTGCCATCGAATCCTCCATCTTAGCTTCCATGCCCTTTATCTTAGATTCCACGCCATTTATCTTAGATTCCACACCACTTATCTTAGTTTCTGTTAGCTTTTGTGAGCGTGACATTTGTTGCATTTGTTCTTGTAATTTTGATATATCATGTAGCATTTCTTCCTCTTCTTCATGAGTCATGCTAGAGCTTTCAGGTTCCTTACTAGGTGTTTGCATTTTCTTTCCTCGGGGCATCAGTTACCGATAATAATGCTTTACTATGCCCTTTGAATTCCGTTAAACCAAGCTTACACAAAAATAAAAATAAAAACTACACACCTTTTTTTCACTTTATAGAAGCCTGATATTGAATCTGATGTATCTCTATAATTTCGAATCATCCAGTTCTGAAATTGCTACCTGTAGTAGCCTTCTGCGTCCTCTTTCCAATGCCACAATTCTGAGCCAAATTGGATTCTCCAAGGAAGAGTTATGTGAAATCTCCCACAGTGACTTGCTTTTAGACTAGTTCAGTAGAGTGAACTTGTACGACGTGCCACGAGTCACTGTTTCAACCTTTGAATCTGAAACACACATCCAAGAAACTAAAATCCGTCCTCTTTCTGTACCTTCTTACGAAATTTCAATCCGATCCCCAGAGAGAAAGTTATGATGATTTTCCCCAGGTCACCTGTTTTGAATGTAATTCAGGAGTCTGCAAAAAGACCAACTTCCTCAGATCATATCTCCGCAAATATCGCGCGAAAAGCTCTGAAATTTGGACCCAAGGTTCAGCGCGATTTCTTATGAAATGGGTTTTTTTTGCGACTTTTGAAACATCACAGAAAAAAAGTTATAGTGAAAATTTCACGATGACCTGTTTGGAGCAGCGAAACCCTAGAATCCAAAGCTCTGATACCAAATGTTATGAAACCAGCTCAAGGAAAGATAGAAAAGATAGATCAACACCTTAGAATTCAGCCTCTTCGAGGGGGAAACCTCCTTTACATTACATAAATGAACAATTCTTGGATGATACAAATGACAAAACCTCCTTTCTATATATAGGAATCTAAGGAGTCACAATATAATCCAATCGACCTAACAATAATAATATAAAGCCACAAAAATAACAATAGAGGGATTCTATGGGGCACAGAAATAACAATATGGGGGTAATAGTAGCACAACAATATAAATAAGGGGTATAACTACAATAGTAATGGGGTAATCACTAGTATTATAGGGACCCAACATTATCCTTGATAAATTTCGCACATCTTAAGAGGTACGTGTGTGTTAACATAACATAACATAGTCTAAAGTGTGTGTGTGTGTGTGTGATGCACACAAAGATAACTAAGTTATGCATATTACAAATATATTTTTTTGTTTAAAATTATACTTTTTATTATTTTTTGAAGTTGGCAAAGTAATATTTCAATTTCATTTTAGAAACACGTGTGTTCACATAAAAAAAAATCAACTATGTAAATAAATTCAAAAACCAAGTGTACCCTTTTGAAGAGGACTTGTAAACGAAGATAATGGTATTATTTGAAGTTTTTCCATTCTGTATATTTTATGTTATTGATTTTTTATTTAGCCCTTTTAAAACTATCCAAAAAAAATTCAAGCCTTATGTTTAAAAGAAATTAAATGAAAAATATTATGTGAATTCAAAATTTTCAAACTCATATGCCATTGGATAGAGGATTCCTTCATGAGTCCAACATGATCAACTTCACCACTTAAGGGAAATTGTTTCCTTAAGTCTGCCAGGGTACAAAATGGTGTTGTAGAGAAATCTACAAAAGGGATGCTAAAACTATGTTTTTTAGGACATCAATAGCTCGATTGAGCGCTTAAAATGCTCAATTGAGCACCTGAAATAAAAGTTAAAATAGCTCGATCAAGGGTTTAAGAAACCCTCCTTTGAGCCATTAGTGTGGTTAATGAGGGGCTCGATTGAGCTATGAGCTTGATCAAACTATTGAGCTTGTAGCTCAATTAGGCCATTTCAAACTTAACCACCCATCAACCGCTCATTATCTATATTAATGGCATTGATGGAAAAGATACAGAGCTAAGAGCTCGATCAAGTTCTTGTTTCCACCCCAAAAAATTAAAGCAAAACAAATCTAAATGTGCGTGCATAGAAAAATAACAACAAACATTCATTCATAGAAAAATAACAGAACATGGAAATTACACAAGAATTCACCAAAAACATGGGAAATTAGAGACTTTGATTTCGAAAAGGAGAGAAAGTGCCAAGAATAGAGGAAGTGCGATAAAAATCTAAAGAAAGAATGATAAAAAGATGATAGATATTGAGAGAACAACAAGATTATGAAATTCAACAAATTCATGCAAATATAGTTAATTCAAGTTGTCTCACTTCTCATATTACCTGCTCCATATTGTATGCATTAGTAAATATTATTCAAAATAAGAAAAAAAAATGAGAATGAAATAAGAATTCAGTGTTATACCATGTAGTTAAAAATTAATATGTAATAACAACTAAAGAAAAATCTCTCGGTGTGATTAATGGTTCATTGGAATTTTCTAAAACCACTTGTATTCATGCAAAGTATGAGCCACCTTAGAATTGTAATGGTTTAGGATAACGCACAAAAACTAAGAATGTGATTTAACCAAAGAAAATCATTCCTGTTTTTCATATGTTATTTACATGAATTATGATTCATGGCAAGATTTACAAGAGGGATTAACAAAAAGGGTTGTCACATGGGTGCTCCAAATCCTATAAACATTAGTTTGATTGAATATTGATATACTTGTAGGACTTAAAATATAGAAAACATGTCAATATCTAAAAGGAGAAAGAGCATCCCTCCTTCCAATGTGCATGTTGAGAAGACATTCTTTGTCACAATGTGATGCAAAAACATGGTTGACGATTATTGACCATGGTTGAGCACAATTGATCGTTCACTTTGGTTGATAATTATTGACCATGGTCAATGATAATTTATATTATAATCCTAGGTGAATAATAAACCTAATGGATTATTAAACCATGAGAATAATGCTAAACCCAAGGGATTGATATTATAAATTGAAGGTATATAAACCCTAAGATAAAAATTGTAAACCCTAAAATAAAAATAGTTGTCCATGGTTGATCATGCTTAATTTTCATATAGAGACAAAGTTTGTCACGATGTAACATGCGAACATGGTTGACCATGCTTTACCATGATTGACTTTCATATTGAGACAACCTATGTCACAATGCGATGTAGGACCATGATCGACCATGGTTGATTTTCATATTGAGACAGTCTTTGTCATAATGCAATATTACACCATCATTGAACATGATTTACCATGGATTACCAAAATTGAATTTATACAACATGGTTGACCATGGTTGACTGTGGTAAACCATTATTAATATTATAAACCTAAGCGAATAATAAACCTGAGAAATTAATACTAAAAACCCAAGGGATTATTAACCAAAAGGAAAAATATTCAACCCAAGGCAACAACAATAAACCCAATTGAATAATATAAAGGCCATGTATTTAAACCCGAAGAAAATTATTATAGATCGTCCAATAAACATGCCTTCCCATGTTTGGCCATGGTTGATTTTCATTTTGATACAAAATTTGTCAGAATGCAACATTGGACCATCGCCAACCATGGTTGAACCCTGGACCATCGTCAACCATGGTTGAACCCTGACATTAACAAATGGAATGAATTGATACCATAAACCTAAGGGAGAAAAAAACAAAGGATCAATACTAAAACCCCAAGGAATTATGAACCCAAGGGAACAATGTTAAACCAAAGGGATTAATTGTATAAACCCAAGGTATATAAACCTAAAGATAAATATTACAAACCCTAGTAAAAACATATCTGACCATGGTTTTGACCATGGTTGATTTTCACATTGAGACAATCCTTATCGCAAAGTGACATTGGACCATAGTTATTGACCATGGTTGACCTTTCAACACCGCAACTATAAACCAAGCTAGCTCTAAATAACCATCGTGATAAAAAAATGCTTTTCCATAGATTATTTCCATATTGGAACATTCTTCACTAGAAATCCACACCCAACCATTCACCATCATGATTCACGATCGTTGACTAAGGTTGACTATCAACATGTATGACCATGATCAAGACCGACTCACCATGATTTTTTTCTACAATAGTCACAAACCCATGACATCAACATTTAAAACCTAAAGCATTTAAATAAAAAGATAAATATCGTAAATCTCCAAACAAACATAAAGCCCAAATATTAATACTATAAATTGAAAAATGTGTCAATAAACTAAAGGGGTTGATACTAAAATCTTAGTCAATGACAAACCCAAGAGAAAAACATTAAATTGAAGGATTGTAATTAAAGCAAGGGAACACAATTGGAATAATTGAACTATTTGTATTGCTACACAATATAACGTCGCAAGATGGAAGAAGAAAATCACATCTTAATTGCAAACATTGCAATGTAAGAGAAACAACACCATAGAGAATTTTATAGACATACATATACAATTTTTCACACAATAACACCAATGTCAAATAATCAACTTAACTAATATTGAAATCGAAAAAAAAGAGAATTTAAATTAAGAAATATTTTTTATGTCTTAACATCAAAGAATTCTACCATGAAAATAAACTTTAAATACTACATCAGAAGGAATTCATTACATAGCCTCTTCCAAAAAACAACCATATTGATGACAAGAGAAACACCAATTCAAATCAACAACATAGTGATCACGACCCTTGACCCTTTCCAGCGAGTCTCTTCTAGTTTTTCTTCCATATTTTGTCTGGTGCACATGCAACAAGTATTCGACATCTGATTTCGTTTCATCCAAGATGTTGACATGTTCATCAACAAAACCGGGATGAAACCCAAGTTTTCTATCAAACATTTTCTAAATATACACAAGAAAATGTTTTGCTTTAGCAATAGCACGAACCGCTAAGACGTAATACAACACATCATTATTTTCCATATCTACATTTCAATGAGAAAAGGAAAAAAAATAAAATTTATATATATATATGGAAAATAAAATATCTGATAAATTTAATTATTTAATATGATTGAAAACCACTAAAAAAACTACAATTTAACGAATTAAACAACACCACAAACATAGGGATATGATAATATAGATACAAAAGGATCATACAAGTTTTAGGTTTAAATGACAAGGTCCATGCTCAAAACCATCACTCGATGAAACGTTCGACTTAAATTGTTTTAAATTTTGGAATTTTTTTTTTTTTTTATGGATAAGTACAGTACCTTGAGATAGGTGTTAGACTTTCATAGTGAGCGTTCAAAATTCTAATTATTGAAAAGTTTTGAATTTTGTCTTTTCACCTCTAGAAAAGCCTTTAGCTTTGAATATTGGAAATGGAATGGTGATAAGGCTGAGAAAAGATGTTATCGGCGCAATAAAAATATTTTTATATTTGAATAACTCTCTTGAAAGCTATTAATCAGTGGTCAAAGCTACCGATGAGTGGTCACAGGAATGGCTCTCCATTCATGAATTCTCTCTGACCAAAGAACATCACCACGACAAGTTTTCATTAGCTAATTATGGAGAGCTCATATCAAATTCTCTCATGAGAACGGCATGTGATTTGGATTTAGAATGGAGCTGAAGGATTCCTTCACACAGAGGGGTCCATGGATATAAAGTCGTGCTTGTGAAATATTTTTATATTTCAAACTTTCAACTAAATGTTTGAAACAAAAGAAAATAGGGTCCAGAATATGTCTACTATGTATACACCTTTTTCTCCATTGTACTTATTATGTTTAGGTTTGGTCGAAGCTCATTCATTATGAGCATGACCTCCTTTTTCTGCACTGTACTTATTATGTTTAGGTTTGGTGGAAAATTATTAATTATGAATTTGACTTATCATAAAAAGTTAAGTTGAAAAAGTGCAATAAGTTGAAAAAGTGGTTTTCAGGTAGCAATTTGAAGAAATGGTCTTCTTGTTTTCTTGTATTATTGGAATTTAGATGGTTAGAAATTTTAACATTTTTCATTTTTTTAAATTTGTTTCTTAAATATAGATTTTAATGATATGTTTTTTTTAAAAGATATACTAAAATCTCTCCAAGTGATGAAATATAGTTTGTGGGACGAGGAATCCATTCTCAGAGAATGATTCCACTGCTAAAGTCTACCAAAGCATGCATACTCTATCCTTCTAGTTTTCACACTATAATTTTTTAAAGAAAAACACATACTTTTAACCATTAGACTCACTCAAACTATATATTTTTTTAAACATTAAAATTTAAAAAATCAATTATATAAAAAAATACAATTTAATTTTAATAAAATTAAACCTATCTATATCTAAACAAAGTATTATAGATAAACAAAGTATTCATAATAGATGGCTATTAAAATAAAAAAATTGCATCCTGAAAAAATAGCCTTTTCAAATATGGTTCTAATGCAAAACTAAAGAAAAATATTTCCTCATATTTAATAAAATATTTTCTATTTTCTAATATGTTTTTTGGAAATATTTATGATATAATTTTTTATTAAAATTTAGAATTTGTTTTTGGTGAATTTTATTAGGTTTTAAGAAATCTAGAAATCAATTAACATGTTTAAATTTTTTAAAATTTATATTTACATAATTAAAAAAACAAATGATTCACCACACTAATCAAACTAAATTTTTTAAATAAACTTCTAAAAATAAATAAATAAACAATTAAACAATTGTGTTTTTATGGATTTGATCACATCCATAATAACATGAGGTGGTGCATTCCCTAATAACTCGACGTGGTGCACGCCAGGAAGTAGGTTCATGTAAGCTAAAGAATAGACAAACGGTCAAAAGCAAATTATGAGTGACATTTTATTTAAATTATTATATCCTTAGAGGACTTTTGTTGGCCAAAGTTATCAATTGAAGAGAGTCAAAAGAATATGGGTCCAAGCAATTACTCTTATAATTTAAACCCCTGCATATTTTGCGCACACGGTGTCAATGGATATTGACGAATGAACGAATATGATGGTATTATGGTTTATATATTATCAGCCAAATAAAACCCCGAAAATCTTAAAAATAAATTTTTTTATTTTTATTATTATTATAAAATGGATATAATCTTCGAATTGCTTGCATATTTTTAATGAAATTTTCTCTTTCTCCCGGAGTATGAGGACCATAAAACCCTGAGATAATAACATTTTCCTTCGTCCCCGCTATTCTTCCTATACCTGTAAGAATTCTGGTCATGCTGGTCGAGTTTTCAAAAATTATTTCGTTTGGATTCCACAAGATTGCAATGCCCCCCGCTGATCCGATTGCATCTTGTCCCATGACTTCGTATTGCAATTTGTTGTTTCTGATTATTCCTTCCATCTGTTGCATGGTAATCTTTGTCTCTTGAAGGATCATAATGCTTGGTCTGTCTTTTTTAAGTTTCTCTTTCATATATCTCTGCTTTCCCTTACTATTCAGACCCCTAATATTCCAACTGATAATAATCATTTTAAACTTTTGGAGGAATGGAAAAATACCTCTGACACAGGTATCACCTTACCTGAATTTATGAATATTTCGCCAACTGTTTGGATAGTTTCATTCATCGTTTTCCTCCCTCTTTTCCTGCTGCTTTTTCCAGTACCGCCAATTCCCATCTGACTTCTTTCCTGTTCTCCTGATATGGTTTCTTGTTTATCCATATTCTCCCCTTTTTTATCTTTGTATTTTTGAAATGCCTCTTTATATAATTGTTTCTGACTATCTGGTATGAATCTTTCATCCAAGTTTTTCCATTCCTAGATTAGTTGTCTCATAATTCTTTCTTCCTCTGCCTCATTTTCCTTCTGGCTTTCCATCTCCATTTGGGCTTGGTTAGTCAATATTTCTATCTTTTCAGCAGCTTCTTCTTCATTCATTTCTCTTACTTCTGTATCTTTCTCTTTTGTTTCCTTGACTATTTCCATTGGTTCATTCTCTAGACCTTCTTCTTCTTCCAATTTGTCCTCACACTCTTCACTATTTTCCTGGAGAATTTTGAATTTGTTCTGACTTTCGATGTTCAGAGGTTTTACTTGTGCCTGTGTTTTTAATCCTTCTTTTCCGGCTTTCTTCTTTCTGGTAACCTGTTGGAAACCCTTGTCTGTCTCCTCAGTTTTCTCTGCTTCCCTTTCTTGTTCTTCTTTTTTCCTTGTATATTCTTCCTCCTTGTTTAACAGACATTGCCTGTATAGGTGTCCATACTCATGGCATCTTCTGCATCTAAACGGGATATGCTCATAGTCTATTGATTGTTGCCATATTTCATCGTGATATTCTAGCTCTATATATTCCGGCAAAAATTCGGCTATATTCATGTATACACATAATCTTGCATATGATGTATACTTACCTATTTTCGTTGCTTCCGCTACCTTGACAAAATCACCAATCGTATTTCCTATCCCCTCCATAATCTCAGGATCCCAAAATTCCACTGGTAATCCAAACAGTCTGACCCAGATCGGGGCTGCCAGCATATTTTCATTTTCAGGGTTATATCTTTCTTCCCAATACTTCATGAACAGTCCCGCATTGTTCATAAAATATGGCCCTTCCTCAAAAACCCTCTCTTTATCCTCCAGGTTTGCAAATATGGCTGTAAAGAACCCTTTTGCTCCTAGTTTCAACTCAATGTGCCCTTTTGGCCTCCATCTTTGGTAAATCCACCTGTAGTTCTTTTTCAGTTGGCCAATACCCTACAAACTTGCAAATCAATGCATGATCTTTCATGTAGCTGTTATATTCCTCCAGCTTATTGTTGGGTATTACGTACCTAGGTTTTTTCTGAGCCCTTGGTAAGCATTTTCCTCCGGTCTTCATTTGCCACAAATTACCCATCACTGGTGCTTCTTTATTATTCTCCCTGGCATTGCTCTGGGTTCTGCTGCCACTTGCCTCTCCTGCAACAATATTTTTATAGGAGGGGATCTCTCCCCTCCCTTGCCGATTTTCCATTGTTAGCCTCAGCACAGTCTGTTTTGGAAACTTCCACTCCTATGCAGAGATTTCTGCTATCTCCTCCGCTCCAACTCCGGATTCTCCTGCTCGTTTCCCCTTTCGCGCGATTCTTCCTAATCCTCTCCGTGTTTTTCTCGTGCAAACCCTAGCCCGCAGTCTGCGATCGATTCCCCTGTAAAGTAGTTCGAAAAGCCTGGGGTCTCATTGCATGTTTCGTGATTTGGATGGCTTGTAAAGAAAGGAACCACAGAGTATTCCAAGACAAATCTAAAGATTTGGAAACAATATGGAAAATAGTAATGAACTTAACTAGAGAAACAATTCTGGTGGAAAAATGGGATACGGATGATTGGAAAGCGGATCAGAATGAGGAGCAAATTATAAAGAAACTAAATTTGAATTATGAAATGGTGCATACCAAAAAAATCAGCAGAAATAGCACGAGAGCTCAAAGCTTAGACAAATTTGCATATCCCAGAGATAATTTTATGAAGTTGAATTTTGACGGGGCATCGAAGGGGAACCCAGGCAATGCCGGATTCGGAGGTATCTTCCGTGATAGTCAGAAAACCACTAGATGGATTTATGCAGAGTGGGGAGGGGAGATGACAAACAATGAGGCCGAGTTATGGGCGATCCACCAAGGCTTGAGAATCGCGATTAGAAATGGCTATAGAAATCTGGAAATAGAAGGAGACTCACAGATAGCAATAGAAATTTTGAAGAAACTTAACAACGGGAAGAATTGGGAGCAGATCACCACTAGTTGGAGAACTGCAAGGATTGTTCAAGAAATGGATGATTTACTAAAAGGGATTGATTGCAAAATCTTTAACCATGTGAAAAGGAATGGAAACCGAGTGGCAGATTTCCTCGCGAATTGGGGTTGTAAGGATCGAAATAGCAAAATTGACAATCAATGGAGAATGTTGCGACCCAATAGAGAATGGGAAGACCTGGCCGGTATCATTAATTATGACCATGAGCAAGCAACAAATGAGAATCGTAACATCCGTGCGACGGACAGGTGAGATGGATTGGAAATCCCAGAAATTAAATGATTGTCAGTCAAGGCGGGGGAGTGGCATAATGGGCAAGCAAGGTACATTACAGCAGAAGTGTGCGACGACAGTTAAGAAACAACCACCCCACAGCAAGATAATTAACTCAAGCGATCAGAGAGGGGGAAAGAACGGTATGTCAGAGTCCAGAAATGGAAATGAGGATCGAAAGATAATTGATAGGAAAGGCAGCAGGCAAAATAACAGGTGGCAGCGGAACGCTAAGTTGATAGGTAGACAGATCAAAGCAAGGAGGATTATAAACGGGCAGCAACGAAAGGAACGACGACGAGGAAACTTGTTTGGAAATCAGAGCGCGAAGGGAAGAAAGGTGGTGGAGAGTCGCACCAGAGAGAAATACAACCACCAAAGGAAATTGTGCCGAAACCTAACTGAGGACACCATGGAAACCAGGAAGAGAGCAAGGGCTGTAGAGGAATTGGAAGCCACGGAACGCAAAGACAGGGACAGAAAGGGCAAGGCGTTAGCGAAGGAGGAAACAATGGAAGAGATATACGAAATTTATGACGATTCTGAGGATGAGGAAGACCTGCAAGAACAAGGCAGGCGAAGCAAGGAACGAGGTGGAACCGTAGGAGGCTGGGATACCCAGCAAACCAGTGAAGAGCAGCAAGGACAGCGGGAGGAAAAGGTAAGGCAACGCGGCAGACAGAGGGGAGGCAGAGGCGCGGGTAGCAGGCTGGATTCGGGTAGCAGGAGAGGCAGAGGACCGCACAGAAACAGTGGAGAAAGGGGAGGAAGACAGGGGCAGAGAGGGAGACCTGTTAAAAGAACAAGACGATCGTTAGATAAGAAAATCCAACAAGCAGAAAGGGCTTACAGTCAGAATACTAACCCAAGAATCAGGAGGATTATCCAGAACATGGAAGAGGATTCGCTTCAGGCTCAGTCTGACTCAGAGATGGAAGATTGGGAGTTTTTACTCCATGACCCTGGCAATACTAGAGGCAGAATGTCCATATTTAAGCAGTCCCTGCATATCTACTGGGTGATGAAGAGATTATTGGCTAAAGCCTTGGAACAAGCTGCAACAGAGATGGCAGAACTGGCGCAAGGAGTCCCCAACCTAAGGAGGGAGCTGAGGATTATTCAGATTACATTGGAGATGCAAGAAAAGAAGCTGGAGGAAATTCAGCAAATGATAAGGGAAGGACAACAGGGTGCCAACAGGGAGACAAACCAGCGACCAACGGCAGAAGCTGTTTGAGTATAGATATGTATTAATTTTGATGAAGTTGCATAGTATAGATAATTATAGTTTGCTTAAAGTATTAGATGAGGAAAATCGCTATATGCATACAAGTAAAAATAGAAATATGCAACACTGTTTAGTTTTTTTAGCATGGATAATCAGAATCTGGAACTTTTATTTTTGGTCGGCTATTAAGAACTTTAGGTGGCTGAAAAACTCGGTTTCCCCAAGAGGGCGAGTTGAAGTCAACCAAATATGCACTGTTTGTTTTTAATTTAAAGTAATAGAAAAAGAAGAGTACCACCGTAGCTTACAAAAAAAAAAAAAAGTTATAATCATAATTATTTTATAATCTTTATTGTAATAAAAAATAATTTATTAAAAATTCTAATTTTTTAATGACTATTTTTTATTAAATAAATTAGGAGTTGTTTTTAGTGTGATTTTTTGAATTTTCTGGTGTTGGAATTTAGTGGAAAATTTTGAGATGAAATCTTGTTTTGTGTTATTTAAATTGGTTTTCTTTATTATATATATATATAGATTCACGAACGTGAAAAACCCTTAGGGCACTAGGATTGTACAGAATTACCCATCAAACTTATGATTTCAATAAATTCTTACCAAATTTTAAAAAACTTAAAAACAACTCAAACACATCCCAACACTCTTAATACGAAGAACAAGAAACTAATTAATATATTTCCCTTAATCCTTCTAGTAAGGAATGAAGATCCGTAGAGTGTCTTTCTCGCTACTACGATAGCACTTGTGACACAACTTAGTAATTGTGCCGCTACATGTTAGGATAGGTAGATGGGTACGTAAGAAAGTTTTACAATATTTTTAAATAAGATGAACAAAATAAATAAAAAAATAAATTTAAATGTTAGGATAGGTAGATGGGTACGTAAGAAAGTTTCACAATATTTTTAAATAAGATCAACAAAATAAATAAAAAAATAAATTTAAAATGAAATGTTTGTGTTATATATTTTAATTAATATAAATTATATATATTCATAAATTTATTATACAAATATATGTCTTTTATTAAAATAATTAATATAAATAATTTATTAATGATCTATCCGAGTTCTATTAAATATTTTAACAATATAGTAAATATAGTAAATAATATATATGAAATTTAAAAAGTACAAATTAAAAATTAAATATTATAATTTGTAAACGGATTAATAATTAAAGGTTATGACATTCTTTATAAAGATTATGAATTAAGTTTGACTAATTTGTAAAGATTATACGTATCAAGCATGTTTAGGGTTCAAAGTCTATTTGTGTATTCAAAATTGTATCTTAAATAACAAAAATATTATCAAATTCGAGCCAAAAATTATTTAGTCTTTTAGTTACACTAAAAATTATTTAGTCTTTTAGTTACACTATATTAACTTAAGTTTAAGATAATAATTATTTATTTATTAATTTACAGATATAAATTTCAACAATTAAATATTAATAATTTAAAATTATAAATAAGATTTATTATATTTCCTTTTCAAAATCTTCAAGATAAATTATTATTAATATATTATAATTGGGTTGAGAAGCTCTCTCCAACCTAGTATGGGAGAAATGTTGCAAAGTAAATGTAATGTTATATAGTGTAAACATTTCTACCTGGTCAAAATAAAATAAAAATAAATATAACTATACATCAAAATAAAATAAAAAGAAAAATAAGAATAACTCTCATTTAAAATAAAAGTAACTTTAAAATAAAATAATAATGTAAACTTGATTTAGTTAAGTTACTGGTGATTTTTGAGTTCCATGTGTATGACAACATGTGGTATTGACCCTTGGTATTCGTATAGAATATAGCCTATTTAAAAGAGGAAATTAAACCAACCTATATCCATCATAAATTTGGATCTCCCAAGCACAAAAAAATTAAGATAAATCTATATTAATTCTATGTATTGTTAATTTAATAAAAAAAATTCAAAAATATATAATTTTAAATTATTTTTACTTTCTCTAATACTTCTTTACATTCTTCAAAATTATATTGTGAAACAAAATATCTTTATCATCGCTTCTTCTAATTCTATATATTGTTAAATTAATAACAAAAATTAAAAAATATATAATCATAAATTATCTTTACCTTCTCTCTGATGCTTCCTTGCATTCTTCATAGTTATATTATGAAACTTGTTTCTAACATCTCTTCTCCTGATAGAATAAAATAATAGATATTTGCATAAAATAATAGATATTTGCATTATATTTAATGAAAAATATTGTATATATAATTTTAATAAATCAATTATTTTATTTATTTATTTATTATTATTGATTTATAGTATTAATGAGTGTATAAATTATTATTGGTTTCTTTTTACATTTTAACGGTTGTTACATATTCGTGGTTATGTAAATTTTGAAAAATAGTAATATGTTTACTTGAAAATGAATAGAGATACTTAATCACTAAATTTGAAGATGGTATAAAAAGGTTAAAGGTAGACAAATATATTAGCTTTCTAAATATATATTTTTTATTTATATCAATTTTGCCTTAAGTGAATTTTGAAATTTCCTAGTGTTGTTATGTTATTTTTCACCCAAAATATAATGCATATATCTATGTTAATGTAGCTTTATCTAAATGATAGAATCTTTAAATCAAAATAGAGTGTTCTTATACACAACCATTTTTTCAAATATTATTATTATTATTATTATATATATATATATATATATATATATATATATATATATATATATATAATTGTATTATTGAAAATACAATGACTTATGTTAGTGCTACCTAAAAGGGTTTTAACACTATGAAACAATAGCTTTTTTTATTTTTCTATGTAGGTTTTAATGTCATTTACTGAATGATATATTTTTTGCAAGTGGGTTAATTTCCTATACTTTTATGATATACAATTATTTTACCTTAAATATTGCTCAAAATTTATAAAGATTACATAAAATTATTAGAAATTTGAATATGTTGACAAAAGTATCCTAAGACATTTTACAGTTTGTTTATTAAGAACTAGTATGATTAGCCGAAGTTTCCAAATTTTAAGATAAATTTCCATCCTTAAAACTTTTGTTAATAATGAAAACAAATGAGCCATGTATTTTAAGATTTTGAAACATATATAATAGAAATAGAAATGATATTTTTTTGAAACACATATAATAGAAATTTATATTAAAATTTAGAAATCTTGGTTAATCTTATTACTCTTTAATATGAAATCTGTAAAAATGTTTGGAAATATTTATTAAAAATATTCAAATTACTAATACTTTTATATAGTATTGAGATAAAATAAATTTATACTATAAAAATTTTATTTACCAAAATAAAAATTGGAAATTGATGAATTTTCTTTTTTGAAAAAACGAAGAAAATTAGTTCATCTGAAAATATTAACCCCTAAAATTCTGAGCTTGACTATATCCTAAAACTGATGATTTTCTTTATACTTAAAAAAAAACTTAACTAAACACAAATCACCCAAAATTTAAACATGAATCACCCAAATTTAAATGGATTTAGCCAAAGTAAAAACTTACCCATTATAAACCACCAGTAAATAAATCTAAATAGTGTAATTTTCATCGCATAGCACATATATTAGCCTACATTCATATATAGCAACCAAAGGAAATGGTATTGCCTGCAAGTTTGACAATTAAATTATCCTAGCTTTTCCTACTATGATTAAAATGCGATGAAATTCAAATTTGAATGCTCTACCCAAATCAACATAGATATTTTGTGCTTTGGTTTTAACTCTATCTACCACAATGTAGAGCGGAGGTTGTAATAGGCGGCACTTCACTACCGGCCGAGCTGCTAGGTGACCGTGCGCGATCTATGTTTGAATACGGAGAAGCAGGGCGAGAATTAAGTCCGGCTCTGATTGGAGAAACTACATAGATGGCCAATGGCCTCGAAGAAGGAAGCTCCGTCATCTCCTCATTGGGGTTCATGAGAACTTGTAGCGCTTGTCGGATCGATGGACGCAGCCGCGGATCCGGATGTGAGCACGCAAGCCCCAAAATCAATGCTCGTTTCATTTGCTCTTCCTCAAAACAACCGTTCAATCTGGGATCTGACGCCTCCGTAACTCTTCCCTGCCCATAAAGATTCCATATAAAATCCATCAAACTCTCCTCTGCCAGTGGCGGCTTTCGCTCCAGAACTCGCCTTCCAGTGGCCACTTCTAACACTACGACCCCGAAACTGAAAACATCGGACTCTGCAGTGGCCTTGCCTGTGTAGCCACACTCGGGCGCCCAATAGCCTGGCGTCCCCGCCAGCTTGGTGGTCACAGACGGAGATATCTCATCGTGTTCAATAAGACGGGCGAGGCCAAAGTCACCCAGACGGGCATTGAAGTCCTCGTCGAGCATAACATTGCTAGGCTTAACGTCTCGGTGGACGACTTTCTGCTCCCATTCTTCGTGAAGGTAAAGCAACGACGAAGCCAGCCCGCATAAGATTCGGTGCCTCCGCGCCCAATTCAAAGGGTGATGATTCTTATTTTGATGTTGTTCCTCCGGTTGTCTGAAGATGAACCTGTCGAGGCTCCCGTTGGGCATGTAGTCGTAGACGAGCAGAAGCTCGTCACGTTCATGGCACCACCCCTGAAGCCGCACCAGGTTCCTGTGTCGAAGTCGACCTATGGTGTTAATCTCCGACATGAATTCCCGTTTACCCTGTCGCGACCCGGCAGAGACTCTCTTCACCGCCACGTTTGCCTTAGCCCCACGTCGGCCTGCTAGTGTTCCCCTGTAAACGCTCCCAAAGCCACCGGTTCCCAGCAGTTCCGACGCGCTGAAGTTCTTTGTCGCGACCGAAAGACGTTTGTAAGAGAACCGGTGCGGGCCGTAGGGTGAATTCGCCAGTTCGCTGTCCATGATCGTTAGATCCACGCTGGACTGCCAGTGTGAGCTCTGCCCGGAACCTTTTCTCCCTCTCATAGTTCTACGGACGAACCACACCAAGAACCCCAACAACACGCTCACGGTGGCGATGGAACCAAGAAACAAGCCGAGCTTGAGGCGCCTGCTGGTCGATCCTTCGGTCAACCTCGGCGCGCTGACAGGGGCTATGTTCAGAGAGGTGTCGGGCAACGTCGTCGAACTGAAATTCCAGTCCAAGATACGTTGAATCTCGTAAGAACCCCCCGTTGCCGCGGAGAATCCAACATAGGCTGATCGCGGAACGGTTCTTGACAGCTCGATTGTGCGGTTCAGGATGCTTGCGTACGTAATTGGTCGATCTGCATAGGTAGCGTATATTTGCAGGGTTTTGTTCCAGCCATCATAATGGATTCGAACCCTTATCGGCCGCCCTGACTTGATGTTGATGCTGTGTTCTCCCAGACTGGCGGTCACGTCGGATATTATGCTCTTGACGTCTATGCCGACATGATTGTCGTCTGGATCGAATTCGTTCTTGAAGGTGTCAAATTCAATGGCCAGTTGACTCGTTGTATTTTCGGAAGCTGATTGGGAAAATAAGCCAAGTAGTAGTGACATACTGTCTGGGAGAAAGGTTTTATCGCTGGGGACAATGATGAAGGCCAGACCGTCGCCATTGAGCTTCTCCTGCCCGGCTGCACTGTTGATGCGGCGGACGAGCATGGTGAAGGTGGTCGTAAATGTGGCTGGCCAGATGGTGATCGGTTGACGGTAGAGAACCCTTCCAATGCAGTTCTGCAACTGAGAATATTGATCCGTAGATCTACCATTTGGCGATGGAGTGAGATCGATGTAACCAGCTGAAGAATTATAGGAAGCATTTCCCATGTATATCAACTGATTTCTGTTGTCGTTGCCGAATGATGGGAAAGAGAAACCTGTACTATAATTTCCATTGGACTGTGCAAGGGAGATCAAAGATAGGATATGAAACAGGAGAACCAAAGCACAGAGGTCCCCTTTCTCACACACCATGATAATTATACTAAATGACTAAAACAAGTGATGACACAGAAAATGGAGGCGATACAAATCCGCTATTAAATATACAGCAATCGACACAGCGAAGCGATATTTTGTATTTACTGAGCAAGTATAATGTAAAAAGTATGCCAAAGCAGGAAGGACATAATCCCTTTTGTCAGGCTATTATACTATGCGTGAAAACATCAACTGCAGACAAAATACTTTAATAAAGTGTAGAAATGTGTAACAAAATTTATCCAGTTACAGCTATAAAGGAAATTATTACCTCTGGGAAAGAAGAATAAATCCGTAAGCTGCCATCTGATGTCACAGAAATAATTAAATCAATTCATCACACCCATCTGATGTCACAGAAATAATTGAATCAATTCTTCACACCGACGTAAGTCTGCCACTTGCGAAACAAAGCAGAGTGAATGCAGCACTCAACTATGTAACGAGAGAGAGTTTTTACAGTCTGCCCCTCTTCAAAGAGAGAAACGGTTCATTTTAAATAGAGTCTCTTCTGCCGTATGTGATCTGGCGACAAGCATAGGTACCTTCTGGGAAGGTGGTGAAATCAGAAAAAGTCAATTACCATATGGCCAAAGCTTAAAATAATTAAATTTCCATATACCATTAACTCCGGTCCTATCTCCTACCAAAGATATGAATTAATACAGCATAATGGCCTGCAACCCTACAAGATAATGCAATGCAATGCTACAACGCAGACATTGTTTAACTCGATGACCAATGCAATATTCCTACCAAAAGATTAAGATATTTATGTTCTTTGGAATATACTTTTCAGAGTTTCAAAGTATGAATGATTTATAGGTAGGTCTGGATTATGTTTTAAAATTATTTTTCCCTATTTAGTTAAAAGTTTGTTTTCTTGGGACCTAGTTTGTTTTCTTGGGACCACCGTCTAGGATTTGAGTCATTTGGCATTTCACAGGTTACCAGTTAGTTAGCAGTAGTTTTCTTTGAAATAAAGTGATGAGTCAACCTTCATTAGCAGTGAGCACCCAGAAATAGTTATCCTCATACTAAGTTAGTTATAATAGATTTTCCTACCTATATAAAAAAAAGATTCATAAAAATAAATTATTACTATTACATCAAATACAACTATTTCATAAATATTACAAATAAATCATTCTAAAATTTAAATCATATAACATTTTTTTTTTTATTCATACTTATTCAACCAACCACTCAAATTAAATTTTTTAAAATAAATTTTAAAACCATTATTTTTCTCTTAAATTTCAAAACCATTATTTTTTCCTATTAAAACGCACAGTGAGTAAATAAATAACTAAATAATTGTGTGTTTATGTATTTGATAATGTCCGTAAAAGCCGGAGGTGTTGCATTCCCTAATAACTCGAGGTTGTGTGCGTCACAAAATAGGTTCATGTAAGTTGAAGGATAGACAAACCGTCAAAAGTAAACTATGAGTGACATTTTATTTATATTATTATATCCTTTTAGGCCTTTTGTTAACCAAAGTGATCAATTGAAGAGATTCGAAAGAATTGGGTGCAAGCAATTACTATTTTATATTTTAAACCTTTGCATAATTTTCGCTCACTGTTTTAATGGATATTGACGTATGAACATATATGACATTATTATTTATATATTTAAAAGAAAACTCGAAAAATGCTAAAAGTATCTCTCTATTTAAAAATAAATTTATGCTAATTTTGTTATTATAAAATTTTATAGTTATGTTTATTTTATATTTTTTATTATAATAATTAATATTTTATTAAAATTCTAATATCTTATCACAATTATCTAATAAATTATATATACCTGTAGCCACTCTTAATAGGATGACTAAGAAACTGATTAATATATTATTCTTGAATACGGAGAAAATGAGTAACCATAGAATTTATTGTTTTTCTTTCGTATTTTCCACGAAGTCAATTGATTTGATTAGATTATTTTTAAAAGATTATGAAATTAGAAATTCTGAAATCATTTCTTATTTATATAATATAAATATATGAAAAATTAAAAAAAAATTAATAAGATTTTTTAAATATGATAATGATAGACTCTCTCACTCCACTAAGGATCTAGCTCAGCAACGTTGTTCACGCTGATAATGCTGAAGTCCAAGTCAAGATTTACGGGTTGAAGGGTTATTTGAGGCTTTCACGAACCCATTATATAATAACGAGATAGGGTAATTTTCTCTTCGACCCTAGCGGGGATGATTTCCCTTAAACCCTCTAGTAAAGGATGAAGATCCGTAAAGAATGTGTTTCTTGCTACTACAATAACATAATAGGTCATCATGCATTGAGAAATTTATGACACTAACTTAGCAATTCTATAATTCTATGAATGGTTGGTTAGTTCTATAAATGATTAAGTTAATGGAAAGGTTAAAGAAATATAAAAAGAGTTGTTTATGGAGGTGGAGGAATTGCTTAGACAGTTATAAGTGGAATTGCTTAGATAGTTATAAGAGGTTGAATTCTGTCAAAAAAGTTTCAAAAATTCTTGTACAATGGATTTTTTGAATCATATTTTTGATAGTGGAAATAGATTCATGACCATCAAAAACTTTTAGGATACCTTAAATTATAAAGTTTGACAACTTTTACTTGGATTTACAAAAGTCTTTGTTCGTTTCTTTAAAATATGACCAAAATTTCCTTAACTTTCAAGACAAACAACCATAAAATATGAAATATATCAGCCCAGCTTAAATTATCTTACATTCTCCAATGCTTCCATGCATTCTTCATAATTATATTATGAAACCTAGTGTGCCTAACATCTCTCTCACGAGTGGAGAAAAAAAATGTTTTGGTTATTAAAATATTTACATATATGTGTGAAATTTTCATTAACATTAAAATGAAATATAAAAATAAATGAACTAATTTTATCTTTTATTATTAATTTATAGTATTAATGAAGGTGGTAAATTAATGATAGTCTTTTTAAACATATTAGTGGCCATACTAATTTGGAAATCTCTAAACTTGGAAGGATGATTATATAAATTGGTAAAATAATAATATTTTAAATTGGAGGGATGATTAGAGATATCTAGGACGATTAGAGATATCTAAGAAATTAATTTAAAGATAGTGTAAAAAAATGAAATGTAGACAAATAAATTAGCTTCTCAAATATATCATTTTTATTTATATAAATTGTGTCTAACCAAATCAATTTTGAGTTTTCTTATTATTAGTTTATTATTTTTCTTGCAAAATATAATTCATATACATTTCTTAGTGCCACCTTATCTAAATGATGAAATCTTATTACAAAAAATTGTAGATTTGTAGAGAAGACAGTGTTCTTGTACACAACTATTCGTTTAAAATTTATGCTATTTAATTTTATATATTTTTTAAATTATGAAATTTATTATATCATTAAAGTTACAATGCTTGTTGGTATAGAAAAGCATACATCCCCTTATGATTCTAGATACATCTTCTTACATTATGAGTCAATACACATACCTCTACAAGTTGTAATCCTAAATAAAACTAGGCCAAGGGCCTACTTTGATAATGCTTGTACGGGCTAATTTTGATGGTTAGTTTAGGCTTTATCTCTATACCAGAGTTTCATTTCTTTTAGACTCAAAACTAAGTGTTGT
Organism: Pinus tabuliformis; assembly: GCA_031772625.1. NCBI lineage: Eukaryota > Viridiplantae > Streptophyta > Pinopsida > Pinales > Pinaceae > Pinus > Pinus tabuliformis. The sequence continues at coordinate 1,231,952,000 of CM062804.1, forward strand.
CTAGGCACAATAACCTAGGCAAGTTAACTACTCTGTTATATTTACTCACTCTAGTTAACACTTGTTTATCATGTGACACTTCAAGTGAAAAGTGACTCATTACTATATATCAATTGGATGAATGACTTAGTTCATGTCATCAACGATTCCATTTATCACCTAGCCAAACTATGAAACACATTAAAATAATAATTCTAAGTTATTAATTTCTAACATCTTTATAGATAATAGAATTTAGAGATAGATCAACTCTACAATGTATATTGGTCTAAAGTCAAAAAAATAATATCATTATAAAAGAAAAAAATTGAAACTCATCTTATAATGACTAAGGCATGTGTATACATCAAATTTTAATTTTATAATTCTTTTAATAAAATAAAAATAAATATAACTACACATTAAAATAAAATAAAAAGAAAAATAAGAATAACTCTTATTTAAAATAAAAATAACTTTAAACTAAAATAATAATGTAAACTTGATTTGGTTAAGTTACTAGTGATTTTTGAGCTCCATGTGTATGAGAACCCATGGTATTGACCCTTGGTATTCATATGGAATATAGCTTATTTAAAAGAAGAAATCAAACCAACCTATATCCATCATAACCGTGGATCGCCCAAGCACGAAAAATCTATCTAAGTTAAGATATATCTACATTAATTCTATTTATTGTTAAACTAGCAATTGCACCAAATGTTGCAAAGGAAACGACGTAAGGCATAAATTGGAGAAGAATCATGGCATATAAAAGTCCATTATGCAAGTGCATAATTTGTCATTAATTCGTCCTCCTGGATAAGAATCATGGCATATAAAAATCCATGTTGCAGGTGCATAAATTTTCATTAGTTCATCCTCTTGGATAAATCCATTATGCAAGTGCATAATTTGTCATTAATTCATCCTCCTTGATCCGACGAGCCAAATCACCGGATATTTTGAGAGCTCTCAAGGTGATATCAACCTCTTTCCCATTTGCAAACTACTAGACCAAGTTGTCATTAATTCATCCTCCTGGATCTGATGACCCAGATCACTACATATTTTGAGAGCTCTCGAGGTGATATCAACCTCTTTCCCATTTGAAAACTACTAGACCAATTTGTCATTAATTCGTCCTCCTGGATCTAACGACCCAGATCACTGCATATTTTGAGAGCTCTCGAGGTGATATCAACCTCTTTCCCATTTGCATACTACTAGACCATTGGATCTGCCTTCCTTCATCAGATGGTTGGATGATTGATAAGACATAACACTCAAATGGATCTGCCTCCCTTCATTAGATGGTTGGATGATTGATAAGACATAACACTCAAATGGATCTGCCTCCCTTCATCAGATGGTTGGATGATTGATAAGACATAACACTCAAATGGATCTGCCTCCCTTCATCAGATGGTTGGATGATTGATAAGACATAACACTCAAATGCTTAAGATGGAAACTTGCAAACCTAAAATGCACAAGAATATTGATTCCCAAAACATTTGTATCGTATGCTTCTAAGAAAATGCCTTTTATAAGATTTTACTTAAGATGAGATCTCATTAGTTGCTTCTAAGAAAATGCTTTTTATAAGATTTTACTTAAGATGAGATCTGATTAGTTTTGACAAAGTTAGCTTTTACTAAGAAACAATATAAACTGAAAATGCATAGTGCTCAATATTAACCATGCCTTTATTATCCTACAACTAACTATTAAGACTAGTTATAAATGATTGCAAGATGTGGCACATCATTTCTTCATAGTTTTAGCAAAAATGACCCCACCTTCTCAACAAGGGGCGGGAAGCTACGATCAAAAGAAACTTGAGACGACCGTTTTTCCTAAGAAGGAAGTTGGATTTGGTGCCCAACAAGATATGTTGTAGTCTAATGATATAGGTCTAGTAGGTTCATAGGGCTTGAGATGATTAAAATTAATTCTTTCATAATAGGAAGTTCATAGGGCTTGAAATGATTAACATTACCTACATTTTCGAGGCAATGCTAGCAAGGCAAATCAAAATGACATGTATTCACACCAACCTACTTGAGAATATATTACAGGGACTACAGTAGATGTGCTTGAGTTTATGATGTCACTTCCCCTTAAGACACAATTTATCTAGATAAAATTAGACTCACTCACTTATGTAAAATTTTACAAACAGTTGATGTCGATAATATAGTACAGGGACTATAGTAGATGCACTTGAGCTTATGATGTCACTTCCCCTTAAGACACAATTTATCGAGATAAAATTAGACTACAATTGTACAGGCAGTTGATGTCTATTATGGAGTTATTTGTAGAAGAGGAGTGAATGGATCCAATTTCTAAACAAAGGAGGATGTCTTGTGCTACTTCTTGCATTGGTGATGGTAGACAATTGGAGGAAGAGAGTTGGGAAGCTTGTATGGGGCCAACCACAGGTAACCATAACAACCTGATTATAATTGTGTTGTAGGACATGGAAATAAGAAATTTCTATAATTTTATTTTTCAATTTTGTAATTCCTTACACATATCAACCATCACTTTTGTCTCCTAAACACTATTTAAAAAAACAAACAACTTTTAAAATATAATAAATAACCAGTCATATTTGCCCAGGAAAATTCTACTATTATACTAAATATTAAAAATATTTACTTACTAAAAATCATAAAATAAAATATCAAAAAATTTATTAAAATATTTAAATAGAAAGTAAAACTTTTTATGGAAAAATTAAGATTATTATATGAAAATAAACTTCAAAATAATTATTCTTGATTTAGTACTCATAAGATTTAGGGATTTTTTTTTAATACAAAGTCTTTTGAAAATATATATATAATGAAAATAATTTTTTTAGAACAAAATTTATTTTTCAATTTTGTAATTCCTTGCACATATCAACCATCACTTTTGTCTCCTAAACACTATTTAAAAAAACAAACAACTTTAAAAATATAATAAATAACAAGTCATTATTTGCCCAAAAAAATTCTACTATTATACTAAATATTAAAAATATTTACTTACTAAAAATCATAAAATAAAATATCAAAAACTTTATTAAAATATTTAAATAGAAATATTTAAATAGAAAGTAATTTTTTTATGAAAAAATTAAGATTATTATATTTCTACTCACAGTTTTAACCTTTCTCAACTTAAATGAAGTAATTTTCCTTTAACTAACACTCAATAACAATTTATTATGGTTCTTATTGGATTGCATATAGATAAAAATAAACTTCAAAATAATTATTCTTAATTTAATACTCATAAGATTAAGTTAAGATATATCTACATTAATTCTATGTACTGTTAAATTAATAGAAACATTAAAAAATATATCAAATATATGATCTAAATTATCTTTACCTTCTCTCTAATGCTTCCTTGCATTCTTCATAATTATATTATGAAACTGAGTGTGTCTAACATCTCTTCTCCTAATGAAATAAAATAATAAATACTTGTGTTATATTTAATAAAAAATTATATATATAAATTTAATAAATCAAGAATTTTTTATTTTTATTATTCATTTATAGTATTATGAGTGCATAAATTATTAATGGTCTTTTTTTACATAGTAGCAGTTATGTAAATTTTGAAAAACAATAATATGTTCAGTTGGAGGGATGAATAGAGGTACCTAAGCAATGATTTTTGTTAGGATATTCCGACACATAGGAAATAGTTAAGTATAACTTGGTTTAGTGTAGAGTTAGATACAGTGTGTTTCTTTACTATGTACTTTTGTAACTTATAATCTAACGGTCACGATATGTTCTAGACATGAAGTGGCTCATTCTCTTCTCAGTATTACTGAAACTTGAACTGTGACTTAACACCCAATTGGTCCATGATCTCTATTTAAAGAGCATGGAGGTTCATTTGTAAGGTGATCGTTCATCAGAGAAGCTTATGTAAATTTTCTTTCTTTTATATTAATAAATTTCCTGAATTTAACCACATCAAGAATACTAGTGTATTGATCTATGATCTGTTTGTAAGCGGTGTCCTTTGGTGTTCTATTTGAGGAACTTACTCTGTAAATTCCTACATGGTATTAGAGCGATTTTAGGGCCACATCCGTTGGTGATCCAAATCCGAAGTCGGTATAACTACATTCGAATGTCGTTTCATAGAGCTACTATTTCTAACCTCTTTCGGGCCAAGAGGACTACTCTATTGTGTTAGGAGAATTTGTTCCAGTGAGGAACCAATTTCGTTTCACACAAAAAGGTTTCCGGTAGCCCTATCTACATCATTTTTAAGATCTAGAGGTATAAAACCTTTATTTGTAGTTTTAGTTATTTATCTCTCGGTTTATTTCGGTTTATTTATCTCTTTGTTTTTTATTACTGGATCAATACCTTTCATTTTTGCGTATGCTCTTTTCCTCATGAATCTGTGCAATCTAGGCAAATCAGAAACTACAAGGAAGGATTTTTCTCATGCGTATGCTCTTTTCCGCTGCACCTTAGTATGATCTCGGAAAATCATAAACATTGAAGAAAATATTTAGTTTCTGGCGAAATCTAACTTCAAGCGGTAAAGTTTGGTTTTTTTTGCATGTGCATTTTGGGTTGTGTGTGTGTTTTTTTTGTTTTGTAGGCAAAAATGGCTTTCTCAAATAATGTTATATGTGGAATTTAGTATTAATTGTATCAATTTTAATATAGCGATGGATAAGCAATGAAGCGTGAAGGAACAATGTTAGTGTTTTCATAACTTATGATTATTTATAATAATTTTTCATAGTTTTTGAGCTGAAATTTCCCTTTAAAATAATGTTAATGTAAGGAAGTGTGTGTGGGGTAAATGAATAGATTAAAATGACACAGGTAAAATAATATTGAATACTTTTATATTTCTTAATTGATTGCTAATATCTTTGCCTCATTATATTGATAGAGTTATTTCCATTTCTAATTTTACACGAATTTTGTTATAAGGAAAAAATTATTTGGCAACCAAAACGACTTCTTTTTCATTATTGGCACAAAATTTATTCACAAATTTGGAGCAAGCGAAACTATTTAAGTCATCCAATAAATGAATAGAATAAAATGACATACATAAAATAATATTGAACAATTTTATATTTGTCAATTGATAGCTAATCTCTTTGCCTCATTATAGTGATAAAGTTATTTTCATCTCTAATTTTATACAAATCTTGTTATAAGGAAAAAATCATTTGGCAACCAAAATGACCTTTTTTCATTATTGGCACATAATTTATTCACAGGACATGCACAGCTTCCGGAAGAACAGTCCACATGGATGCGACAATCACAACACACAAGGGAAGATAACATGTACAATACTTAGTGGATAAGTCCATGCGAGTGCAACGGTTGTACATGGGCATGATAACATTAACAACACATACAACACATTTTCATTAATATATTATGTATTACAACAAGTGAATGAGTTTAAGTGTTAAACATAGGTTAAAGCAACATATATTACAAGTGTTCAAGATCAGTCTTACAATAGTTACAATACATGTATCAAAACATGCTGGCTTGTTAGTAGGCTTTTGAATTAAGGGAAAGTTCCAAGACATATCGTTACACCATACATCACTAACCCCGTGGGAGGGGCGTTGGAGCCACTACTTACTCCTCAAAAAAAATATTACAGACTCTAAAGGCTATGTGGGAGGAGCTGAGGTGAAAATGATCCAGGTCGATATTGGTGACCACTTGCCAAGTCCACTTGGACTCCCACCATTGTTTCTCTTAGCTTTTTAGTTTCGTTAATTGTAGCACAATTTACTATTTTTAGCAGTTTTTCGGGTCCTGAACTTCCGGAGCTGTTTTGAGACCCTAAACAACGTTTTTTGGGAAAATTGGGAGCAACATGTGTCCATAAACTTATGTTGCTCTTCCCAAAATTTTAGTTCTCGGATAGAGCTTGAGGCGACTGCTGGTCGATCCTTCAGCCAACCTCGGCATGCTGACAGGGGCTATGTTTAGAGAGGTCTTGGGCAACATCATCGAACTAAAATTCCAGTCTAAGATATGTTGAATCTTGTAAAAACTCCCCGTTGTCGCGGAGAATCCAACATAGGATGACCGTGGAACTCTGCTTGATAGCTCGATTGTGCGGTTCAAGATGCTTGCGTACGTAATTGGTGTTCACCCCTTATAAGGAATTGAGTGAGGGGCGAACGCCCTCATGAGCATTCAATAGTAAAATTAAACATTTGGTTTTCACCCTGTGGGGTTTCCAAGGTATATCGATGTTTAATGATGTGATTTCTTATTGTGCCAGTTTGATGGTGTTGATTCCTTGCATGATGTGACATTTATAATATCAAATATGTGATTAGCTAATATAGTTAAAGGAATCATAAAAATGATGCAAGGTTACATCAGAAAGTTTATGTTAATATGCTATAATAGTTGTTGTTAGGGGTTATGTAACTTACTATTCCTTTACTAAAGTTACTCTATGTAATGATGAAAATTCTATCTATTAGTTAATGATGAATCTGGAGTTGTAATTTGGATAGTTACCCGTGGATAAATTGTGTAAAATTTTTCTAACTCCATGCATTTTCATGCGAGGTTACTTGGCGATGTTACACACTTTTATTTAATAAATTATATAAAACTTTAGTAACGACCTCATAAATTATATATACCTATAGCCTTTATTTTATTATAAAATTTTATAATTATAATTATTTTAAATCTTGAATTATAATATTTAAAATTTTAATTTCTTAATCACTTTTATTTAATAAATTATATAAAATTTTCGTCAGGACCTCATAAATTGTATATACCTCTAGCCATTGTTACACGATGACTAGGAAACTAATTAATCTATTGTTAATAATTTAGTTGGGTTACTTGTAAAGAATAGTTAAATAATAAATGTTTATAAATTATGATTTATTTTCTATTTCTTTATTCTAATAATTTTATTTTTAATATATATTTATACATGGAAAATGTGTGAATATGGGTTACACTTTTGGGCCAAATGTGGAAAAGAAATTTCAAAATTTTACATTTTTATCGAATTGAAGCCCTTAAAATTCATATAAGAATTGTGAATTTTGATTTAGAGTAAAAACAAAAATTGTGGAGAATTATGTTGTTTTCGTAATGATATTTTTTCAAAAAAAAGTTAGTGTCATTTTCAATTTGCAATTAAATGAAATGCTTATCCTTGATAAATTTCGCACATCTTAAGAGGTATGTATGTGTTCACATAACATAACATAGTCTAAAGTGCATGTGTGTGATGTACACAGAGATAATTAAGTTATGCATATTACGATTTTTTTTTTGTGTAAAATTATATTTTTTATTATTTTTTGAAGTTGGCAAAGTAATATTTCAATTGCATTTGCAAGCACGTGTGTTCACATAAAAAAATAAAATAAAAGATCAACTATGTAAATAAATTCAAAAACCAACTGTACCTTTTTGAAGATGACTTGTAAACGAAGATAATGGTATTATTTTTAATTTTTTCGTTCTGTATATTTTATGTTATTGATTTTTTATTCAGCCCCTTTAAAACTATCCAAAAAAAATTCAAGCATTATGTTTAAAAGAAATTAGATGAAAAATATTATCTGAATTCAAAATTTTCAAACTCATATGCCATTGGATAGAGGATTCCTTCACAAGTCCAACATGATCAACTTCACCACTTAAGGGAAATTGTTTTGTTAAGTCGGATAGGGTGCAAAATGATGTTGCAAAGAAATCTATAGAAGGGATGCTGAAACTGTGTTTTTTAGGACATCAATAGCTCGATTGAGCGCTTAAAATGCTCAATTGAGCACCTGAAATAAAATTTAAAATAGCTCGTTCAAGGGTTTAAGAAACTCTCCATTGAGCCATTAGTGTGGTTAATGAGGGGCTTGATCGAGCTATGAGCTTGTAGCTCGATTAGGCCATTTCAAACTTAACCACCCATCAACCGCTCATTATCTATATTAATGGGATTGATGGAAAAGCTACAGACCTAAGAGCTCGATCAAGTTCTTGCTGCCAACCCAAAAATTAAAATCAAAACAAATCTAAATGTGCGTGCATAGAAAAATAACAACAAACATTCATTCATAGAAAAATAACAGAACATGGAAATTACACAAGAATTCACAAAAAACATGGGAAATTAGAGATTTGATTTCGAAAAGGAGTGAAAGTGCCAAGCATGGAGGAAGTGCAATAAAAATGTAAAGAAAGAATGATAAAAAGATGACAAACATTGAGAGAACAATAAGATTATGAAATTCAACAAATTCATGAAAATACAAGTAATTCAAGTTGTCTCACTTCTCATATTCCCTGCTCCATATTGTATGCATTAGTAAATATTATTCAAAACAAGAAAAAAAATAGAGAATGAAACAATATAACTATGATAAAATAAGAATTCAGTGTAATACCATGTAATTAAAAATTAAGATGTAACAACAACTAAAGAAAAATCACTTGGTGTGATTGATGGTTCATTGGAATTTTCTAAAACCACTTGTATTCATGAAAAGTATGAGCCACCTTCAAATTGTAATGGTTTAGGATAATGCACAAAAACTAAGAATGTGATTTAACCAAAGAAAATCGTTACTGTTTTTCGTATGTTATTTACTTGAATTACGATTCATGGCAATATTTACAAGAGGGATTAACAAAAAGGGTTGTCACATGGGTGCTCCAAATCCTATAAACATTAGTTTGATTGAATATTGATATACTTGTAGGATTTAAAATAGAGAAAATGTGTCAATATCTAAAAGGAGCAAGAGCATCCCTCCTTCCAATGTGCATGTTGAGAAGACATTCTTTGTCACAATGTGATACAAGAAGATGGTTGACGATTATTGACCATGGTTGATCACAATTGATCGTTCACTTTGGTTGAGCATTATTGACCATGGTCAATGATAATTGATATTATAGTCCTAGGCGAATAATAAAACCAATGGATTATGAAACCATGAGAATAAAGCTAAACCCAAGGGATCGATATTATAAGTTGAAGGTATATAAACCCTAAGATAAAAATTATAAACCTTGAAATAAAAATAGTTGGCCATGGTTGATCATGCTTAATTTTCATATTGAGACAAAGTTTGTCACGATGTAACATGCGAACATGGTTGACCATGCTTTACCATGATTGAATTTCAGATTGAGACAACCTTTGTCACAATGCGATGTAGGACCATGATCGACCATGGTTGATTTTCATATTGAGATAGTCTTTGTCATAATGCAACATTGCACCATCATTGAACATGATTTACCATGGATTAACCCAATTGAATTTATACAAAATGGTTGACCATGGTTGACCGTGGTAAACCATTATTAATATTAGAAACCCAAGTGAATAATAAACCCGAGAAATTAATACTAAAAACCCAAGGGATTATTAATCAAAAGGAAAAATATTCAACCTAAGGCAACAACAATAAACCCAATCGAATAATATAAAGGCCATGTATTTAAACCTAAAGAAAATTATTATAGACCATCCAATAAACATGCCTTCCCATGTTTGGCCATGGTTGATATTCATTTTGATACAAAATTAGTCATAATGCAACATTGGACCATCGCCAACCATGGTTGAACCCTAACATTAACAAATGGAATGAATTGATACCATAAACCGAAGGGAAAAAAAACAACGGATCAATACTAAAACCCCAAGGAATTATGAACCCAAGGGAACAATATGAAACCAAAGGGATTAATCTTATAAACCCAAATATAAATATTACAAACCCTAGTAAAAACATATCTGACCATGGTTGATTTTCACATTGACACAATCCTTATCGGAAAGTGACAATGGACCATAGTTATTGACCATGGTTGACCTTTCAACACCACAACTATAAACCAAGCTAGCTCTGAATAACCATCGTGATAAAAAAATGTTTTTCCATAGATAATTTCCATATTGGAACATTCTTCATCAGAAATCCACACTCAACCATTCACCATCATTAACTAAGGTTGACTATCAACATGTATGACCATGATCAAGGCCGACTCACCATGGTTTTTTTTTACAAGAGTCACAAACCCATGACATCAACATTTAAAACCCAAAGCATATAAACAAAAAGATAAATATCGTAAATCTCAAAACAAACATAAAGCCCAAATATTAATACTATAAACCTAACTATAAATTGAAAAATGTGTCAATAAACTGTAGGGGTTGATACTAAAAACCCAATCAATTACAAACCCAGGAGAACATATTAAATTGAAGGATTGTAATTAAAGCAAGGGAACACAATTGGAATAATTGAACTATTTGTATTGCTACACAATATAATGTCGCAAGATGGAAGAAGAAAATCACATCTGAATTGCAAAAATTGCAATGTAAGAGAAACAACACCACAGAAAATTTTATAGACATTCATATACAATTCTTTACATAATAACACCAATGTCAAACAATCAACTTAACTGATATTGAAATCGAAAAAAGGAGAATTTATATTAAGAAATATTTTTTTAGGTCTTAACATCAAAGAATTCTACCATGAAAATAAACTTTAAATACTACATCAGAAGGAATTCATTAAATAGCCTCTTCCAAAAAACAACCATATCGATGACAAGAGAAACACCAATTCAAATCAACAACATAGTGATCACGACCCTTGACCCTTTCCAGCCAATGTCTTCTAGTTTTTCTTCCATATTCTGTCTTGTGCACATGCAACAAGTATTTGACATCTGATTTCATTTCATGCAAGATGTTGACATGTTCATCAACAAAACTGGGATGAAACCCAAGTTTTCTATCAAACATTTTCTGAATATACACAAGAAAATGTTTTGCTTTAGCAATAGCACGAACCACTAAGATGTAATACAATACATCATTATTTTCCATATCTACATTTCAATGAGAAAAGGAAAAAAATAAAATTTATATATATATATGGGGAAAATAAAATATCTGATAAATTTAATTATTTAATATGATTGAAAACCAAAAAAAAAAAAAAAACACTACAATTTAACGAATTAAACAACACCACAAACATAGGGATATGATAATATAGATACAAAAGGATCATACAAGTTTTAGGTTTAAATGGCAAGGTCCATGCTCAAAACCATCACTCGATGAAACGTTCGACTTAAATTGTTTTAAATTTTGGAATTTTTCTTTATGGATAAGTACAGTACCTTGAGATAGGTGTTAGACTTTCATAGTGAGCGTTCAAGATTCTAATTATTGAAAAGTTTTGAATTTTGTCTTTTCACCTCTAGAAAAGCCTTTAGCTTTGAATATTGGAAATGGAATAGTGATAAGGCTGAGAAAAGATGTCGTTATCGGTGCAATAAAAATATTTTTATATTTGAATAACTCTCTAGCCCCTTTTATGAAAGCTATTAATCATTGGTCAAAGCTACCGATGAGTGGGTCACACGAATGGCTCTCCATTCATGAATTCTCTCTGACCAAAGAACATCTCCACCACACGTTTTCATTAGCTAATTATGGAGAGCTCATATCAAATTCTCTTATGACAACGGCTTGTAATTTGGATTTAGAATGGAGCTGAAGGAATTTACACGGAGGGGTCCATGGATATAAAGTCGTGGTTGTGAAATATTTTTATATTTCAAACTTTCAACTAAATGGTGAAACGAAAGAAAATAGATAAAAGATAAGTTGAAAAAGTGGTTTGCAGGTAGAAATATGAAGAAATGGAGGTCTTTTTGCTTTCTTGTATTATTGGAATTTAGATGGTTAGAAATTCCAACATGTTTCATTTTATTTTTATTTTTTTAATTTGTTTCTTAAATATAGACTTTAATGATATGTTTTTTTGTTAAAAAAATTTCCAAGTGATGAAATATAGTTTGTGGGACGAGGAATTCACTATACAATGATTTGACTGTTAAAGTCTATCAAGGCATACATACTCTATCCCTTTAGTTTTTACCCTATAATTTTTTAAGAAAAAACATATACTTTTAACCAATAGACTCACTCAAACTATGTATTTTTTTAAATATTAAAATTAAAAAAATCAATTATATAAAAAATTACAATTTAATTTTAATAAAATTAAACCTATGTATATCTAAACAAAGAAGTATTCATAATAGATGGTTATTAAAATAAAAAAATTGCATCCTGAAAAAATAGCCTTGTCAAATATGGTTCTAAAGCAACACTAAAATAAAATATTTCTTCATATTTAATAAGATATTTTCTATTTTCTAATATGTTTTTTTGGAAATATTTATCCTATAAATTTTTATTAAAATTTAAAATTTGTTTTTGGTGAATTTTATTAGTTTTTAAGAAATTTAGAAATCAATTAACATGTTTAAATTTCTTAAAAGTTATATTAAAATAATTAAAAAACAAAAACAAATGGTTCACCACACTAATCAAACTAAAATTTTTAAATAAAAATAAATAAATAAACAATTAAACAATTGTGTTTTTATGAATTTGATCACATCCATAATAACAGGAGGTGGTGCATTCCCTAATAACTCGACGTGGTGCACGCCAGGAAGTAGGTTCATGTAAGCTAAAGAATAGACAAACGGTCAAAAGCAAATTATGAGTGACATTTTATTTAAATTATTATATCCTTACATGACTTTTGTTGGCCAAAGTTATCAATTGAAGAGAGTCAAAAGAATATGGGTCCAAGCAATTACTCTTATAATTTAAACCTTTGCATATTTTGCGCTCACGGTGTCAATGGATATTGACCAATGAACGAATATGATGGTATTATGGTTTATATATTATCACCCAAAAAAAACCCCGAAAATCTTAAAAATATTTTTTTTTTTATATTCAAACATACTTTTTTTTTTATTTTTGTTATTATTATAAAAGTTATAATCATAATTATTTTATAATCTTTATTGCAATAAAAATTAACTTATTAAAAATTCTAATTTCTTAATCACTATTTTTTATTAAATAAATTAGGAGTTGTTTTTAGTGTGATTTTTTTAATTTTCTGGTGTTGGAATTTAGTGGAAAATTTTGACATGAAATCTAATTTTGTGTTATTTAAATTGGTTTTTTTTATTACATATATAGATTCGTGGACATGAAAAACCCTTAAGGCACTAGGATTGTGCAGAATTACCCATCAAACTTATCATTTCAATACATTCCTACCAAATATAAAAAACTTAATCAGAAAACTCAAAAAAAACTTCCAAAAAATCACATTAAAAACAACTAAAATACGCCAGGCACTCTTAATACGAAGAACCAGAAACTAATTGATATATTTCCCTTAATTGATATATTTCCCTTAATCCTTCTAGCAAGGAATGAAGATCCGTAGAGAATATCTTTCTCGCTACTACGATAGCACTTGTGACACAACTTAGTAATTGTGCCGAGTCTACATGTTAGCATAGGTAGATGGGTACGTAAGAAAGTTTCACAATATCTTTAAATAAGATGAACAAAATAATAAAAAAATAAATTTAAAATGAAATGTTTGTGTTATATATTTTAATTAATATAAATGGTATATATTAATAAATTTATTATATAAATAATGTTCATTAAAATAATTAATATAAATAATTTATTAATGATTTAATAAATGTAAATATTTGTATATCAGAGATCTATTAAATATTTTAACAATATAGTAAATAATATATATGAAATTTAAATAGTATAAATTAATAATCAAATATTATAATTTGTAAACGGATTAATAATTAAAGGTTATGACATTTTTTTATAAAGATTATGAATTAAGTTCGACTAATTTGTAAAGATTATATCTATCAAGAGTGTTTAAGGTTCAAAATCCATTTGTGTATTCAAAATTGTATCTTGAATAACAAAAATCCACAATTTTATTAGAAATTGTATTATCAAATTTGAGCCATTTAGTTACACTATATGAACTTAAGTTTAAGATAATAATTATTTATTTATTAATTTACAATTTTAAATTTCAACAATTAAATATTAATAATTTAAAATAATAAATAAGATTTATTATATTTCTTTTTCAAAATCTTCAAGATAAATTATTATTAATATATTATAATCGGGCTGAGAGGCTCTCTCCAACCTAGTATGGGAGAAATGTTGCAAGGTAAATGTAATGTTATATTGTGTAAACATTTTTACCTGGTCAAAATAAAATAAAAATAAATATAACTACACATCAAAATAAAATAAAAGGAAAAATAAGAATAACTCTCATTTAAAATAAAAATAGCTTTAAAATAAAATAATAATGTAAACGTGATTTAGTTAAGTTATTGATGATTTTTGAGCTCCGTGTGTATGACAACCTGTTGACCCTTGGTATTCATATAGAATATAGCTTATTTAAAAGAGGAAATTAAACCAGCCTATATGCATCATAACTTTGGATCTCCTAAGCACGAAAAATTTAAGATAAATCTATATTAATTCTATATATTTTTAATTTAATAAAAAAATTTCAAAAATATATAATTCTAAATTACTTTTACTTTCTCTAATACTTCCTTAGATTCTTCATAATTATATTATGAAAAAGAATATTTGTAACATCTCTTCTTCTAATTCTATATATTGTTAAATTAATAACAAAAATTAAAAATATATAATTATAAATTATCATTACCTTACCTTGCATTCTTCATAATTATATTATAAAACCCAATGTGTCTAACATCTCTTCTACCTTCTCTCTAATGCTTCCTTGCATTCTTCATAGGTATATTATGAAACGTGTTTCTAACATCTCTTCTCCTAATGGAATAAAATAATAGATATTTGCCTTATATTTAACATCTCTTCTCCTAATGGAATAAAATAATAGATATTTGCCTTATATTTAATGAAAAATACTGTATATATAATTTTAATAAATCAAATTATTTTTATTTTTATTATTGATTTATAGTATTGATGAGTGTATAAATTATTAATGGTCTCTTTTTACATATTAACGGTTATTACATATTAGTGGTTATGTAAATTTTGAAAAATAGTAATATGTTTACTTGAAAATGAATAGAGGTACTTAATCACTGAATTTGAAGATGGTATAAAAATATTAAAGGTAGACAAATATATTAGCTTTCCAAATATATATTTTTTATTTATATCAATTTTGCCTTAAGTGAATTTTGAAATTTCCTATTATTGCTATATTATTTTTCATGCAAAATATAATGCATATATCTATGTTAGTGTAACCTTATCTAGATAGAATCTTTATATCAAAATAGAGTGTTTTTATACACAACTATTTTTCCAAATCTTATGCTATTTAATTATATATATATATATATATATATATATATATATATATATTATAAAAATAATTATATTATTGAAAATACAATGGCTTATGTTAGTGCTACCTAAAAGGGTTTTAACACTATGAAACAATCACCCTTCGTATTTTTCTATGTAGGTTTTAATGTCCTCTACTGAATGATATATTTTTTGCAAGTGGGTTAATTTCCTATACTTTTATAATATACAATTATTTTACATTGAATATTGCCCAAACTTTATAAAGATTACATAAAATTATTAGAAATTGAATATATTGACAAAATTATTCCAAGACATTTTAAAGTTTGATTATTAAGAATTAGTATGATTAGCCGAAGTTTCCAAATTTTAAGATAAATTTCCTTCCTTAAAATTTTTCTTAATAATGAAAATAAACGAGCGATGTGTTTTAAGATTTTGAAACATATATAATAGAAATAGAAATGATATTTTTTTGAAACACATATAATAGAAATTTATATTAAAATTTAGAAATCTTGGTTAATCTTATTACTCCTTAATAAGAAATCTGTAAAAATGTTTGGAAATATTTATTAAAAATATTCAAATTTCTAATAATTTTATATAGTATTGAGATAAAATAAATTAATACTATAAAATTTCTACTTACCAAACCAAAAATTGGAAATTGATGAATTTTCTTTTTTGGAAAAACAAAGAAAATTAGTTCATTTGAAAACATTAACCCCTAAAATTCTGAGCGTGACTATATCCTAAAACTGATTGTCTTCTTTAGACTTAAAAAAACTTAACTCAACACGAATCACCCAAAATTTAAAAGGATTTAGCCAGAGTAAAAACTTACCCATTATAAACCACCAGTAAATAAATCTAAATAGTGTAATTTTCATCTCATAACACATATATTAGCCTACATTCATATATAGCAACCAAAGGAAATGGTATTGCCTGGAAGTTTGACGATTAAATTATCCTTGATTTTCCTACTCTGATTAAAATGCGATGAAATTCAAATTTGAATGCTCTGCCCAAATCAACATAGATATTTTGTGCATTGGTTTTAACTCTATCTACCACAATGTAGAGCGGAGGTTGTAATAGGCGGCACATCACTACCGGCCGAGCTGCTAGGTGACCGTGCGTGATCTATGTTTGAATAGGGAGAAGCAGGGCGAGAATTAAGTCCGGCTCTGGTTGGAGAAACTACATAGATGGCCAATGGCCTCGAAGAAGGAAGCTCCGTCATCTCCTCATTGGGGTTCATGAGAACTGTAGCGCTTGTCGGATCGATGGACGCAGCTGCGGATCCGGATGTGAGCACGCAAGCCCCAAAATCAATGCTCGTTTCATTTGCTCTTCCTCAAAACAACCGTTCAATCTGGGATCTGACGCCTCCGTAACTCTTCCCTGTCCATAAAGATTCCATATAAAATCCATCAAACTCTCCTCTGCCAGTGGCGGCTTTCGCTCCAAAACTCGCCTTCCAGTGGCCACTTCTAACACTACGACCCCGAAACTAAAAACATCGGACTCTGCAGTGGCCTTGCCTGTGTAGCCACACTCGGGCGCCCAATAGCCTGGCGTCCCCGCCAGCTTGGTGGTCACAGACGGAGATATCTCATCGTGTTCAATAAGCCGGGCGAGGCCAAAGTCACCGAGACGGGCATTGAAGTCCTCGTCGGGCATAACATGCTAGGCTTAACGTCTCGGTGGACGACTTTCTGCTGCCATTCTTCGTGAAGGTAAAGCAACGCAGAAGCCAGCCCGCATAAGATTCGGTACCTCCGCGCCCAATTCAAAGGGTGATGATTGTTATTTTGATGTTGCTCCTCTGGTTGTCTGAAGATGAACCTGTCGAGGCTCCCGTTGGGCATGTAGTCGTAGACGAACAGAAGCTCGTCACGCTCATGGCACCACCCCTGAAGCCGCACCAGGTTCCAGTGTCGAAGTCGACCTATGGTGTTAATCTCCGACATGAATTCCCGTTTACCCTGTCGCGACCCGGCAGATATTCTCTTCACCGCCACATTTGCCACAGCCCCACGTCGGCCTGCTAGTGTTCCCCTGTAAACGCTACCAAAGCCACCGCTTCCCAGCATAGCTACTAAGTTCGGCCGTACTGGCCAGAAAAATTCGGAAATACGGCAGTACGATTCGATTCATTCGGAAATTGGAATTCAGTACGGTTTTATTTTGTTTTTTTTTAAATAATTTTTTTTATAATAAACCTTAAATGTTTGGTTAAATTTATTAACTTAGTATGACTGTGATGGATGGAATTTGGTAAATAAAAATTTTTATATCAAAAAATTTATAATAAATGGTAAATGGTATATTAAGAATATTACAGTTATGATAGAATTTAATAAAATAGTATGTAAGAATATTACAATTATGATAAATAGTAAATGGTATATTAAGAATATTATAATCATAATAAAGATTAAGTAAAATGGTATGTTACTAATATTACAATTATGATAGAATTTAATAAAAAAAATTTAGTATAAAATTTAATATTCAAAAATAGAAATTTATATATTATTTAATTAGGTAAAAAATTGTTAATATAAAATTTAATATTTAAAAATAGAAATTTCTATTTTATTTAAAACATAAATTTTTATATTAAAAAAAATTACATTTACTATTTAATTTGGTAAAAAAAATTCGGATAATATATATATATATATATATATATATATATATTATATATATATAATAGAAATTTCTATATTAAAAAGTATAGTAAATAGTAAATTGCATATTAAAAAAGTTACAGTTGTAAAAAACAATAAATTATATATTAAAATATAGTAAAAAATAGTAAGTTTATACGTGTTAAAAATAATAAATTCCTATAAGAAAGAAAAATATTCTTATTTATAAATATTTATAAAATATATAGTCTCTAAATTTTTCTATTTGAATTTTATACTTCCCCTATTCCCCACTAGTAACAAAATCGAAACGATGAATTAAAGTTGGGGTGTGTTTCTCCCTTCCTGTCTGTTGAGGTGTGTTTCTCCCTTCCTGTCTGTTTTGAATTGAGTAGAATGCATATCTGGACTAACAAAATCTACACTTTAAACAACTCTTTGAAAGTGTGTTTTATTGGAAACGCTAAATCTACAAGAAGAGAATTATGTTGTTTTAGTTATTAATTAATAATGTTGTTATTTTTTTATTTTTAAAGGTTATATTAAAATTTAGGATGTGAGAATATGTTTTTTTTTTAATATATATTAGAATATAGATTTTTTTTAATTTAAAAATAATTTAATCTTGAAAAATCTTTACTTCTCAATTTTTTCTGTATTGTATTTTACGTAATCAAATTTTTTCCGTATCGAATCAAATTCGAATCAAATTCGAATTCGAATTTGGTAACTATGCTTCCCAGCAGTTCCGACGCGCTGAAGTTCTTTGTCGCGACCGAAAGACGTTTGTAAGAGAATCGGTGAGGGCCTGCCGGTCCGTAGGGTGGATTCGCCATTTCGCCGTCCATGATCGTTAGATCCACGCTGGATAGCCGGTCTGAGCTCTGACCGGCACCTTTTCTCCCTCTCATAGTTCTACGGACGAACCACGCCGATAACCCCAACAACACGCTCACGATGGTGATGGAACCAAGAAACAAGCCGAGCTTGAGGCGCCTGATGGTCGATCCTTCGGCCAACCTCGGCGCGCTGACAGGGGCTATGTTCAGAGAGGTATCGGGCAACGTCGTCGAACTGAAATTCCAGTCCAAGATACGTTGAATCTCGTAAGAACCCCCGGTTGCCGCGGAGAATCCAACATAGGCTGATCGCGGAACGGTTCTTGACAGCTCGATTGTGCGGTTCAAGATGCTTGCGTACGGAATTGGTCGATCTGCATAGGCAGCGTATATTTGCAGGGTTTTGTTCCAGCCATCATAATGGATTCGAACCCTTATCGACCGCCCTGACTTGATGTTGACGCTGTGTTCTCCCAGACTGGCGGTTAAAAAAAAAAAAAAAAATGTTGAAATCTAATTTCAACGCAGACCAAGAAAAACCGTGAACCAAGCCAGAAACCGTTCACCGGATTTTCTCGGAGCTATTTGCCGACGAAGGAATAATCCGGGAAGGAGCTCCGAGAAAATATGGAGCTGACGCGTGGTTGACCCCTGACGTAACGCAACGTAAGAATCTCGGAGGTTAACTTTCAGCACTTGTTGGTCTTCCGATATTGTTCTCCACCGTTGGATTTGCTCCCGTGTTCTCCGCCGTTGATCACCTGGAGCTGCATACGAACCCACATCAATTCAATGTTTTGCGTGGAGTAAAAGGTTTATGGTTGACCGCCGTAGGTAAAAGAATTTAATGATTGGTACAAGATTTTGGTGAGGCTCTTTTAATATGAGCATGGGCATGTTATAATATATGTTTTTATATATATTTATATACGGCATGTATTAAATAGGAAATCGTATGTAATAAGTTTAATGTTTTTTGTATTGACTTTTAAAAATGACATGTATTGCACACGGGAGGTATATGTAACGTGTTTGCAGCAGCGAAAAGAAGAACCAGAGGCTGTATGCACAGCAGTGCACAAATGTCTTTTGTAATGTTTTTGTGAGGCATAGTAAAACAGAGGTGTAAGAAAAACCATGTGTGGTTTTGCAAGTGCATAAAGAAAATGGTGGAGCGAATTTTGTAAGCCTGTGTAAGTTTTGCTTTTACAGCAGTATGTAAAATTGTTTTACACCAGTAAATGTGAATGGAGGTTTTACAGCAGTAAATGTTAATGGGAATTTTTCCAGCAGTGTAAATTCTCATATGGAGACACAGTGAATGTTTTTTTTGTTTTAATGAATAGAAATATTTTATGGTGAAATCCTCTGTTCCTCAGTGAAATTTTTTTTTAAGTCTTCTGTGTGCACAAAAGATCCTGGAGCAAAAGAAACAGAGCATTGCCTCTGTGTGTTTGAATATTTGGTTTTTGGTATTTTCCCCATTAAAAATACCCAACAGTGGTATCAAAGCAGGCTTAGGCTCTTTGAAGGTGACAAAGAAGCTGAAGGGAGAAGGTTTGTAGCTGCAGCAAAACTTCTCAGGGAGACAGAAGACTCAGACATCAAAGGATTCAGGTATTTCAAAAGTTTTTTTTGTGTTGCTGAAGAAACAGTGAGTTGTTTTTAAACATACACAGTCAAGGAATGGCCAGCACAAGCACTGGTATGGGTTTGTTTAACACCCAGCTCCCACAGTTTAATGGGAAAAACTATGACTACTGGGCAATAACCATGACAGCCCTGTTTGCCTCTCAAGACTTATGGGAAATAGTTGAGGAAGGTTTTGAAGAACCAGCAGATGAAACTGAGTTCAATGCACTAACTCAGGGAGAGAAAGATCAGCTGAAGAGCAATAGGAAGAAGGATTCGAAAGCCCGTATGTTGTTGTATCTAGCAGTAGACCAGAGTGTGTTTCCAAGGTTAGCAGCAGCTAAGACAGCAAATGAAGCATGGCAAACCCTCAAGACAGCCTATCAAGGCATGGAGAGAGTGAAGACAGCAAAGCTACAATTGCTGAGAAAGGATTTTGAGAACTTGAACATGAAGGAGTCAGATAACATTGACTCATTCTTCACTCATGTGATTGGTGTAATCACACAAATGAGAACTCATGGAGAAACCATTGAAGACAGAAGGATTGTGGAGAAAATATTGAGGGTCTTACCCTCAAAGTTTGATGCAATAGTCACCACCATTGAAGAGACAAAGGATCTCTCAAACTATTCAGTTGATGAGCTACATGCATCACTGATAACACATGAGCAGAGGTTGAGTAGGAATGAAAACTCATCTCTTGAGCAAGCCTTCAAGACCCAGATGTCCTTTGGAAGAGGCAGAGGTCAAGGCAGAGGAAACAAAAGAGGAAGAGGCAGAAGCCAGAATAGAGGTGGAAGGAACAACTCATCAAATGCACAAGGAAGAGGCAACAATCCAAATCAGAACCAAGGCCAAGGCAGCAGCCAACAAGGAGGACAACATCATGCTCAAGGACAAAGGTATGATAAATCTAATGTTCAATGCTATTATTGCAAAAAGTATGGACATTATGCTAGTGATTGTAGAAAGAAACAGCATGATATGAACAGCAGACAAAATGCAAATGTTACAAGAGAAAACAGCAGTCAAGAAAATGTCCTGTTAGCTTGTAACATGGCTGAAACACATAGTGAGGACATATGGTTTTTAGACTCAGGTTGCAGCAACCATATGACCGGAAACATAGCCTTCTTTTCTGCCCTAGATAAAAATGTGAAATCAGAAGTCACACTAGGAACTGATAGTAAAGTGTCTGTTATGGGAAGAGGAGAAATAAAAATACTTTCAAAGCAAGGAGAAAGGAAAACCATAGCAGATGTATACTATGTCCCCGGAATGAGATGTAATCTCTTGAGTATTGGACAGCTTGTCCATAAGGGCTACGATGTTTTCTTTAAAAATGATGTGTGCACCATCATGGATATACCACCCAGCAAAAGATGCATTGCTGAAGTGAAGATGACAAGGAATAGGATGTTCCCTCTCAGGATCCGGGCAGACATGAAAAACAAAGGTGAAATTGCAGCAGTCGCCCAAGAGGCCTTCCAAAGCGTGCCAAAGGATGAGAACTGGTTATGGCACTTGAGATTTGGGCATCTAAATTTTGGAGGTCTAAACTTATTGAGCAGAAAAGGAATGGTAAAGGGATTACCATTGATAGAGAAACCGGACAGCCTATGTGAAGGCTGCATTTTGGGAAAACAACATAGAGAAAGTTTTCCATCAGGGAAGAGTATAAGGGCAAAGACACCCTTAGAGATTATCCACTCAGATTTGTGTGGACCAATGCAAGCTCCATCATTAGCAGGCAGCCTATATTTCTTGACATTCATTGATGATTTTACAAGAAAGACTTGGATATATTTCCTCAAGAACAAAAGTGAAGTCTTTGAGAAATTCCAAAACTTCAAAGCATTTGTTGAAAACCAAAGCGGGCTGCACATTAAAGTTTTGAGAACTGATAGAGGAGGTGAATATATCTCCAAGGAATTCCTAAGATTTTGTAGAGAAAATGGAATTCATAAACAGTTTACAACTCGGTACACCCCACAGCAAAATGGAGTTGCTGAAAGGAAGAACAGAACCATCATGGAGATGGCAAGGAGCATGTTGAAGGCAAAGCATTTGCCAAATGAGTATTGGGCTGAAGCTGTACATTGTGCAGTTTATATATTGAACAGGTGTCCTACAAAAGCAGTCATGAACAAAGTGCCAGAAGAGGCATGGAGTGGGAGAAAGCAAGGAGTCACCCACATGAGAGTTTTTGGATGTGTGGCCTATGCACACATTCCAGATCAGCTAAGGAGGAAGTTGGACAGCAAAGGGGAGAAATGCATCTTCATTGGATACAGTGATGAATCCAAAGCCTACAGGCTGTACATTCCATCTACCAAGAAGTTCTTTGTCAGCAGGGATGTTCAATTCATAGAAGAGGAAGCTTGAGATGGAAGCATAGAGAAAACAGTCAATGTCAAGAACTGTTTGTCTCATGATGAAGATGAAGAGGAGGTGGCTGAAATGAATCCCCAAACAACAGCGCCAACACAAGGACAGCAAGGTACACCATTGAGGATCAATGAGAGTGCTTCTCCAAGCACACCACAAGGAGGAAATTCAAGTGCATCTTCAAGCACTTGCACACCAAGTGAACGAGGTAAGAAGTTTAGAAATCTAAGTGAAATTTATGAAGAAGGAATGAATTCCTTATTTGCCTTGTATTGTCATGTTGATGATCCTATTCATTTTGAAGAAGCTATTAAAGATAAGAAATGGATAGAAGTTATGGATGAGGAGATGAATGCCATAGAGAGAAACAAAACATGGGATTTGGTTGAGTTACCAAAAGGCAAAGAAGTCATTGGTGTGAAATGGGTCTACAAGACCAAGAGCAATGCTGAAGGCAAGATTGAAAGGCACAAGGCAAGGCTGGTTGTCAAAGGCTACAAGCAGCAGTATGGGAGAGATTATGAGGAGACTTTCGCCCCGGTTGCAAGAATGGAAACCGTGAGAGCAGTGCTGTCCATAGCAGCTCAAAACAAATGGAAAGTCTACCAAATGGACGTGAAGTCAGCATTCCTAAATGGAGTGTTAATGGAAGAGGTCTATGTGGAACAACCTCTTGGATATGAGAAGAAAGGTGAAGAGCACAAAGTGTGCAAATTGAAGAAAGCTCTTTATGGGCTGAAGCAAGCGCCAAGAGCATGGTACAGCAGGATAGATTCATATCTATTGGATAATGAATTTGACAAATGTGAAGGAGAACCCACAGTCTACATCAAGGAAAAGGATGGTAAGATTTTGATTGTGGTCTTATATGTTGATGATGTGATTTTCACAGGTAATGATGATCAGCTCATTGAGAATTTTAAATCAGTCATGAAGGATGAATTTGAAATGACTGACATGGGTTTCTTGAGATACTTCTTAGGCATAGAAGTAGATCAAAATGAAAAAGGAATTTTTATATCTCAAGCAAGATATGTAAATCAAGTTTTGGACAGATTTAACATGCAAGAATGCAAGGCAGCCATCACTCCCACAGTAATGGGATTAAAGCTCAGCAGAGAGGACAGCAGCAAGGATTTTGATCCTAGCTTGTATAAAAGTATTGTGGGCAGCCTTATGTATTTGACAGCAACTAGGCCTGATTTAATGTATGCTGCTAGTTTAATTTCCAGGTTCATGGAGAGGCCGAAGGAGGCACATTGGCAGGCAGCAAAGAGAATTTTGAGGTATGTCAAAGGTACCAAAATGTTTGGAATTTTATATCATGCCTCAGAACATTCAGATTTGGTTGGATACACTGACAGTGATTGGGCTGGAAGTGTAGATGATCGGAAGAGCACTTCCGGTTATGTTTTTAATATGGGTTCAGGAGCCATTTCATGGGCTTCTAAGAAGCAGTCCATTGTAGCATTGTCTACAGCAGAGGCTGAATATGTGGCAGCTACAGCAGCAGCATGTCAAGCAGTGTGGATGAGAAGAATGTTGAGAAGCTTAGGCCAAGAGCAGGCAAAAGCGACAGTGATCTTTTGTGACAATAGCTCAGCTATTGCATTGTCAAAGAATTCAGTGTTTCATAAGAGAACGAAACACATTGATACCAGGTTTCACTACATCAGAGAATTGGTGAACAATGGAGAAATTGTCCTAGAACATTGCAGGACTCAGGAATAGGTAGCAGACATCTTGACAAAGCCACTTGATCAGAAGAGCTTTGAATTTTTGAGAAAGTGTCTGGGTATGACTGAATGCCCAGCTGTTGAAATTAAAGGGGAGTGTTGAAATCTAATTTCAACGCAGACCAAGAAAAACCGTGAACCAAGCCAGAAACCGTTCACCGGATTTTCTCGGAGCTATTTGCCGACGAAGGAATAATCCGGGAAAGAGCTCCGAGAAAATATGGAGCTGACGCGTGGTTGACCCCTGACGTAACGCAACGTAAGAATCTCGGAGGTTAACTTTCAGCACTTGTTGGTCTTCCGATATTGTTCTCCACCGTTGGATTTGCTCCCGTGTTCTCCGCCGTTGATCACCTGGAGCTGCATACGAACCCACATCAATTCAATGTTTTGCGTGGAGTAAAAGGTTTATGGTTGACCGCCGTAGGTAAAAGAATTTAATGATTGGTACAAGATTTTGGTGAGGCTCTTTTAATATGAGCATGGGCATGTTATAATATATGTTTTTATATATATTTATATACGGCATGTATTAAATAGGAAATCGTATGTAATAAGTTTAATGTTTTTTGTATTGACTTTTAAAAATGACATGTATTGCACACGGGAGGTATATGTAACGTGTTTGCAGCAGCGAAAAGAAGAACCAGAGGCTGTATGCACAGCAGTGCACAAATGTCTTTTGTAATGTTTTTGTGAGGCATAGTAAAACAGAGGTGTAAGAAAAACCATGTGTGGTTTTGCAAGTGCATAAAGAAAATGGTGGAGCGAATTTTGTAAGCCTGTGTAAGTTTTGCTTTTACAGCAGTATGTAAAATTGTTTTACACCAGTAAATGTGAATGGAGGTTTTACAGCAGTAAATGTTAATGGGAATTTTTCCAGCAGTGTAAATTCTCATATGGAGACACAGTGAATGTTTTTTTTGTTTTAATGAATAGAAATATTTTATGGTGAAATCCTCTGTTCCTCACTGAAAATTTTTTTTAAGTCTTCTGTGTGCACAAAAGATCCTGGAGCAAAAGAAACAGAGCATTGCCTCTGTGTGTTTGAATATTTGGTTTTTGGTATTTTCCCCATTAAAAATACCCAACAGCGGTCACGTCGGATATTATGCTCTTGACGTCTATGCCGACATGATTGTCGTCTGTATCGAGTTCGTTCTTGGAGATGTCAAATTCAATGGCCAGTTGATTCGTTGTATTTTCGGAAGCTGATTGGGAAAATAAGCCAAGTAGTAGTGCCATACTGTCTGGGGGAAAGGTTTTATCGCTGGGGACAATGATGAAGGCCAGACCGTCGCCATTGAAATTCTCCTGCCCGGTGGGACAGTTGATGCGGCGGACGAGCATGGTGAAGGTGGTCGTAAATGTGGCTGGCCAGATGGTGATCGGTTGACGGTAGAGAACCCTTCCAATGCAGTTCTGCAACTGAGAATATTGATCCGTAGATGGAGTGAGATCGATGTAACCAGCTGAAGACTTATAGGAAGCATTTCCCATGTATATCAACTGATTTCTGTTGTCGTTACCGAATGATGGGAAAGAGAAACCTGTACTATAATTTCCATTGGACTGTGCAAGGGAGATTAAAGGTAGAATATGAAACAGGAGAACCAAAGCACAGAGGTCCCCTTTCTCACACACCATGATAATTATACTAAATACCAAAACAAGTGATGACACAGAAAATGGAGGCGATACAAATCCGCTATTAAATATCCAGCAATCGACACAGCGAAGCGATATTTTGTATTTACTGAACAAGTATAATGTAAAAAGTATCCCAGAGCAGGAAGGAGATAATCCCTTTTGTCAGGCTTTTATACTATGCGTGAAAACATAAACGGCGGACAAAATACTTTCATAAAGTGTAGAAATGTGTAACAAAATTTATCCAGTTACAGCTATAAAGGAAATTATTACCTCTGGGAAAGAAGAATAAATCCGTAAGCTGCCATCTGATGTCACAGAAATAATTAAATCAATTCATCACACCCATCTGATGTCACAGAAATAATTGAATCAATTCATCACACCGACGCAAGTCTGCCACTTGCGAAACAAAGCAGAGTGAATGCAGCACTCAACTATGTAACGAGAGAGAGTTTTTACAATCTGCCCCTCTTCAAAGAGAGAAACGGTTCATTTTAAATAGAGTCTCTTCTGCCGTATGTGATCTGGCGACAAGCATAGGTACCTTCTGGGAAGGTGGTGAAATCAGAAAAAGTCAATTACCATATGACCAAAGCTTAAAATAATTAAATTTCCATATACCATTAACTCCGGTCCTATCTCCTACCAAATATATGAATTAATACAGCATAATGGCCCGCAACCCTACAAGATAATGCAATGCAATGCTACAACGCAGACATTGTTTAACTCGATGACCAATGCAATATTCCTACCAAAAGATTAAGATATTTAAGTTCTTTGGAATATAATTTTCAGAGTTTCAAAGTAAGAATGATTTAGAGGTAGGTATGGATTATGTTTTAAAATTATTTTTATTTATTTAGTTAAAAGTTTGTTTTCTTGAGATGTAAGGAAATAGGTTAACAGTCTAGGATTTGAGTCATTTGGCATTTTACAGACTACCAGTTAGTTAGCAGTAGTTTTCCTTGAATTAAAGTGATGAGTCAACCTTCATTAGCAGTGAGCAGCCAGAAGTAGTTATCCTCATGCTGGTTTAGTTATAATAGATTTTCTTACCATATAAAAAAAATGATTCATAAAAATAAATTATTACTATTATATCAAATACAACTATTTCATAAATATTACAAATAAATCATTTTAAAATTTAAATCATATAACATATTTTTTTTGTGATTCATACTTATTCAACCCACCACTCAAATTAAATTTTTTTCTTAAATTTTAAAACCATTATTTTTTTCTTAAATTTCAAAACCATTATTTTTTCCCATTAAAACGCACAGTGAGTAAATAAATAATTAAATAATTGTGTGCTTATGTATTTGATAATGTCCGTAAAAGCCGGAGGTGTTGCATTCCCTAATCACTCGAGGTTGTGTGCGTCACAAAGTAGGTTCATGTAAGTTGAAGGATAGACAAACCGTCAAAAGTAAACTATGAGTGACATTTTATTTATATTATTATATCCTTTTAGGCCTTTTGTTAACCAAAGTGATCAATTGAAGAGATTCGAAAGAATTGGGTGCAAGCAATTACTATTTTATATTTTAAACCTTTGCATAATTTTCGCTCACTGTTTTAATGGATATTGACGTATGAACATATATGACATTATTATTTATATATTTAGAAGAAAACTCAAAAAATGCTAAAAGATAAGAATTTCCTTGACATTATTATTTATATATTTAGAAGAAAACTCAAAAAATGCTAAAAGATAAGAATTTCCCTATTTAAAAATAAATTTATGCTAATTTTGTTATTATAAAATTTTATAATTATGTTTATTTCATATTTTTAATTATTAAATGCTAATTTTGTTATTATAAAATTTTATAGTTATGTTTATTTTTTATTTTTTATTATAATAATTAATATTTTATTAAAATTCTAATATCTTATCACTATTATCTAATAAATTATATATACCTGTAGCCACTCTTAATAGGATGACCAAGAAACTGATTAATATATTTACATACTTTAAATGACATGTCAATTATTGAATAGGGAGAAAATGAGTAACTATAGAATTTATTGTTTTTCTTTCGTATTTTCCACGAAGTCAATTGATTTGATTAGATTGCTTTTAATTTATTGTTTTTCTTTCGTATTTTCCACGAAGTCAATTGATTTGATTAGATTACTTTTAAAAGATTATGAAATTAGAAGTTCTGAAATCATTTTTTATTTATATAATATAAATATATGAAATTAAAAAAAAATAATAATATTTTTTAAATATGATAATGATAGACTGTCTCACTTCACTAAGGATCTAGCTCAGCAACGTTGTTCACGCTCATAATGCTGAAGTCCAAGTCAAGATTTACGGGTTGAAGGGTTATTTGAGGCTTTCACGAACCCATTATATTCATAACGAGATAGGGTAATTTTCTCTTCGACCCTAGCGGGGATGATTTCCCTTAAACCCTCTAGTAAAGGATGAAGATCCGTAAAGAATGTGTTTCTTGCTACTACAATAACATAATAGGTCATCATGCATTGAGAAAATTATGACACTAACTTAGCAATTCTATGAATGGCTGGTTAGTTCTATGAATGGTTAAGTTAATGGAAAGGTTAAAGAAATATAAGAGTTGTTTATGGAGGTGGAGGAGTTGTTTAGATATTTATAAGAGGAATTGTTTAGATATTTATAAGAGGAACTGTGTAGATAGTTATAAGAGGTTGAATTCTTTCAGAAAAGTTTCAAAAAATCTTGTACATAGAGTTTTTGAATCATGTTTTTAATGATGGAAATAGATTCATGACCATCAAAAACTTTTAAGACATCTAAAATTATAAAATTTAACAACTTTTACTTGGCTTTACAAAAATCTTTGTTCTATTCTTTAAAATATGACCAAAATTTCCATAATTTTCAAAGCAAAAACCATAGTCTCTAAACTACATCAATATAAAATACATAAAAATCTATACCATAAAATATAAAATATAATATCAGCCCGGCTTAAGTCATCTTACCTTCTCTAATGCTTCCCTGCATTCTTCATAATTATATTATGAAACGTGCCTAACATCTCTCTCTTGAGGGAAGAAAAAAAAATGTTTTCGTTATTAAAATATTTACATATGTATGTATGAAATTTTCATTAACATTAAAACTAAAATGAAATATAAAAATAAATCAACTAATTTTATCTTTTATTATTGATTTATAGTATTAATGAAGGTGGGTAAATTAATGATAGTCTTTTTAAACATATTAGTGACCATACTAATTTGGAAATACAATATTCTCTAAACTTTGAGGGATGATTATATAAATTGGTAAAATAATAATATTTTAAATTAGAGGAATAATTAGAAATATCTACTAGAGATTTCTAAGAAATGAATTTAAAGATAGTGTAAAAAAATGAAATATAGACAAATAAATTAGCTTCTCAAATATATAATTTCTATTTATATAAATTGTGTCTAACTAAATCCATTTTGAGTTTTCTTATTATTAGTTTATTATTTTTCTTGCAAAATATAATTCATATATATCTCTTAGTGCCACCTTATCTAAATGATGAAATCTTATTACAAAAAATTGTAAGTTTGTAGAGAAGAGAGTGTTCTTGTACACAACTATTCTTTTAAAATTTATGCTATTTAATTTTATATATTTTTTAAATAATGAAATTTATTATATCATTAAAGTTACAATGCCTTATGTTAGTGTGACCTGAAAAGATCTTAACACTATGAAATAATACCCTTCCTCTACATTTCTGGCACGACAAGGTTTTAATTGCTATAGGCAATACCCTGGGGAAATTTCTAAAGATTGATTAAGCCATAATTACAAGGGGAATATTTACATTTGCCAGAATATTTGTTGAAGTAGATCTCAGCTAGGGGTTACCAGATAGTATAACACTGAAATTTAATAACAGTCAGTTGCTACAATCCTTGGATTACGAAAAAAAAGCATTCTGATCAGGATGCCTACAAACATGCCATCTTCGTAGTGCTTGTCCACAGGCAAGAAACATCCCCAATTGGAATAATAAGCAATAGAGGAAGACTAAAGGATGGCAAAATATAGAGCCACTAGAAGAAGAAGAAGACACAATCGACATTACAAAATACCAAGCAGAAAAGGAAGAACAAAAAAATCCAACACAACATGCAATTGCAAGAGGAAGCCCCCAGTAACCCATTGCAGCAACATGATTTCCAGACAACAGAAAGGGAAACAACTGGAAACAAGAGAACTCATGGATCAGAAGGATCAGAGTCGGACAAGGACTCTCCCAGAACTACAACAGAAAATCAACTCTCCCTTGTAACTACTACCCCCAACACTGGGGGATGGCATAAGGTGGAGAAAAAGAAAGGGAGAAAAGAATAGTTTTTTTAGTTTTAATTTTTGTTGTTTTCTGTGAAAGACTACAAAATGTAATTTTATCTTATGAATAAAATTACGATTTTTTTTACAGGAAAAAAACCATGATATCATTCTTTTTCAAATGGTTAAAGTCATAAAAGCCGCAGTCGAAATATTTCAAGATTTTGATAGGCATCTAGTAAAAAATATATTTAAAATAGTAAACATTTTTTTTTTACAAAGTTATATATTTTGAATCTACAAAGTTAACTTTATATGTGTATATAGTTTCATGGACAACAAAGTTGTGTAGCCTATAGATAAATAACATCAAAGATACAGATACATCTATTTTCTCAAAGAATTATATTTTCATGTATTTGCAACTCAAACCACAACATTTGTGAACCCAAACTTATCTCTAAGCAACCAACTCATCATGCACCTAAGCTTCCTATTAGGAGAAAATAAAATTAAAAAAAAATGTGTGTGCATTTCTAGCACTAAAAACATTTGCACATTCCCATGATTATAACCCCTCAAAAACTATACCAAAGTCATGTTGACAACTTTTGTTTTCACATATATATTTGGATGGAATGTTGTATGTTTCGGCAAATTCATGTCCATATTCTCCCATAATGTAGTAAAAACTGCACGTAATAATATTTTTCCCTTATCCAAAATGATGCTCTCTAGAATTCCAAAGAGCACCTAGACTTGTCCAAAGGACAAGTTTGTTGCTTCTTCCCCATATATGGCCTTTTTGTAGGGCATGGGAATGCATATCTTACTAAACTTGTCCATTACCGTGAAATGGTACTGACGTCACATCTCGATTATTAGTAAACCTCCCATAAAGTCCATGGAAGTGATTTCCCAATGATATGTGGCTACAGGTAAGGGATGATATAGATCCTCTTTCCTATTACTATGCTTGTTGGTATAAAAAAGCATACATCCCCTTATGAGTCTAAATACATCTTCTTACATTATGAGTCAATACAAATACCTCTACAAGTTGTAATCCTAAATAAAACTAGGCCATGGGCTTGCTTTGATAATGCTTGTAGGGGCTAACTTTGATGGTTAGTTTAGGCTTTATCTCTATACCAAAGTTTCATTTCTTTTATACTCAAAACTAAGCGTTGTCTAGGCAAATAACCTAGGCAAGTTAACTACTCTGTTATATTTACTCACTCTAGTTAACACTTGTTTATCATGTGACACTTCAAGTGAAATGTGACTCATTACTATATATCAATTGGATGAATGACTTAGTTCATGTCATCAATGATTCCATTTATCACCTAGCCAACCTATCAAACACATTAAAATAATAATTCTAAGTTATTAATTTCTAACATCTTTATATATAATAGAATTTAGAGATAGATCAGCTTTACAATGTGTATTGGTCTAAAGTCAAAAAAATAATATCATTATAAAATAAAAAAAATTGAAAATAATCTTACATTGACTAGGGCATGTGTATACAACAAATTTTAATTTTATAATTTCTTTTAATAAGTAATAAATATAACTACACATTAAAATAAAATAAAAAGAAAAATAAGAATAACTCTTATTTAAAATAAAAATAACTTTAAACTAAAATAATAATGTAAACTTGATTTGGTTAAGTTACTGGTGATTTTTGAGCTCCATGTATATGAGAACCCATGGTATTGACCCTTGGTATTCATATGGAATATAGCTTATTTAAAATAAGAAATTAAATCAGCCTATATCCATCATAACTATGGATCTCCCAAGCACGAAAAATCTATCTAAGTTAAGATATATCTACATTAATTCTATGTATTGTTAAACTAGCAATTGCACCAAATGTTGCAAAGGAAACGCCGTAAGGCATAAATTGGAGAAGAATCGTGGCATATAAAAATCCATTATGCAGGTGCATAATTTGTCATTAATTCGTCCTCCTGGATAACAATCATGGTGCATAAATTGTCATTAATTTGTCCTCCTAGATAAATCCATAATGCAAGTGCATAATTTGTCATTAATTCGTCCTCCTGGATCTGACGACCCAGATCACTGCATATTTTGAGAGCTCTCAAGGTGATATCAACCTCTTTCCCATTTGCAAACTACTAGACCAAGTTGTCATTAATTAATCCTCCTGGATCTGACAACCCAGATCACTGTATATTTTGAGAGCTCTCGAGGTGATATCAACCTCTTTCCCATTTGAAAACTACTAGACCAATTTGTCATTAATTCATCCTCCTAGATTCAACGACCCAGATCACTGCATATTTTGAGAGCTCTTGAGGTGATATCAACCTCTTTCCCATTTGCAGACTACTAAACCATTGGATCTGCCTCCCTTCATCAGATGGTTGGATGATTGATAAGACATAACACTCAAATGGATCTGCCTCCCTTGACCAGATGGTTAGATGATTGATAAGACATAACACACAAATGAATCTGCCTCCCTTCATCAGATGGTTGGATGTTTGACAAGACATAACACTCAAATACTAAAGACGGAAACTTGAAAACCTAAAATGCACAAGAATATTGATTCCCAAAACATTTGTACCGTATGCTTCTAAGAAAATGCATTTTATAAGATTTTACTTAAGACGAGATCTGATTAGTTGCTTCTAAAAAAATTCCTTTTATAAGTTTTTACTTAAGATGAGATCTGATTAGTTTTGACAAAGTAAGCTTTAACTAAGAAACAATATAAACTGAAAATGCATAGTGCTCAATATTAACCATGCCTTTATTATCCTACAACTAGCTATTAAGACTAGTTATAAATGATTGCAAGATGTGGCACATCATTTCTTCATTGTTTTAGCAAAAATGACCTCACCTTCTCAACAAGGGGCGGGAAGCTATGACCAAAAGAAACCTAAGATGACCGTTTTTCCTAAGAAGGAAGTTGGCTTTGGTGCCCAACAAGATACGTTGTAGTCTAATGCTATAGGTCTAGTAGGTTCATAGGGCTTGAGATGATTAACATTACTCACATTGTCGAGGAAATGCTATCAAGGCAAATCAAAATGAAATGGATTCACACCAACTTGCTTGAGGAATATAGTACAAGGACTATAGTAGATGTGCTTGAGTTTATGATGTCACTTCTCCTTAAGACACAATTTATCTAGATAAAATTAGACTCACTCACTTATGTAAAATTGTAAAGACAGTTGATGTCGAGAATATAGTATAAGGACTATAGTAGATGCGCTTGAGCTTATGATGTCACTTCCCCTTCAGACACAATTTATCTAGATAAAATTAGACTAAAATTGTATAGACAGTTGATGTCTATTATGGAGTTATTTGTAGAAGATGAGTGAATGGATCCAATTTCTAAACAAAGGAGGATGTCTTGTGTTGCTTCTTGCAATGGTAATGGGAGACAATTGGAGGAAGAGAGTTGGGAAGCTTGTATGGGGCCAACCATGGGTAACCATAACAACATGATTATAATTGTGTTGTAGGACATGGAAATAAGAAATTTCTATAATTTTATTTTTCAATTTTGTAATTCCTTGCACATATCAACTATCACTTTTGTCTCCTAAACACTATTTAAAAAAACAAACAACTTCAAAAATATAATAAATAACAAGTCATATTTTCCCAAGAAAATTCTACTATTATACTAAATATTAAAAATATTTAGTTACTAAAAATCATAAAATAAAATATCAAAATATTCAAATAGAAAGTAAAACTTTTTATGGAAAAATTTAGATTATTATATGAAAATAAATTTTTAATACAATGTCTTTTGAATATATATATATATATATATATATATATATATATATATATATATATATATATATATATATTTATTTATTTATTTATTTATTTATTAAAAATAACTTTTTTTAAAACAAATTTTATTTTTCAATTTTGTAATTCCTTGCACATATCAACCATCACTTTTGTCTTCTAAACACTATTTAAAAAAACAAACATCTTTAAAGATATAATAAATATCAATTCATTATTTTCTCGACAAAATTCTACTATTATACTAAATATTAAAAATATTTACTTATTAAAAATCATAAAACAAAATATCAAAAAATTTATGAAAATATTTAAATAGAAAGTAAAAAAAATTATGGAAAAATAAGGATTATTATATGAAAATAAACTTCAAAATAATTATTCTTGATTTAGTACTCATAAGATTTAGGGATTTTTTTTTAATACAAAGTCTTTTGAAAAATATATATATATATATATATATATATATATATATATTTTGAAGATAAGTTTTTTTTAAACAAAATTTATTTTTCAATTTCGTAATTCCTTGCACATATCAACCATCACTTTTGTCTCCTAAACACTATTTAAAAAAATAAACAAATTTAAAAATATAATAAATAACAAGTCATTATTTGCCCAGAAAAATTCTACTGTTATACTAAATATTAAAAATATTAAAAATATTAAAATTCTACTATTATATTAAATATTAAAAATATTTACTTACTAAAAATCATAAAATAAAATATCAAAAAAAAATTAAAATATTTAAATAGAAAGTAAATTTTTTTATGAAAAAATTAAGATTATTATATTTCTACTCACAGTTTTAACCTTTCTCAACTTAAATGAAGTAATTTTCCTTTAACTAACACTCATTAACAATTTATTATGGTTCTTATTGGATTGCATATAGTTGAAAATAAACTTCAAAATAATTATTCTTGATTTAATACTCATAAAATTAAGTTAAGATATATCTACATTAATTCTATGTATTGCTAAATTAATAGAAAAATTAAAAAATATATCAAATATATGATGTAAATTATTCTTCATAATTATATGATGAAACTTAGTGTGTCTAACATCTCTTCTCCTAACGGAATAAAATAATAAATATTTGTGTTATATTTAATAAAAAAATATTAATTATATTTATAATTTTAGTAAATCAAGAAATTTTTATTTTTATTATTCATTTATAGTATTATGAGTGCATAAATTATTAATGGTCTTTTTTTACATATTAGCGGTTATGTAAATTTTGAAAAACAATAATATGTTCACTTGGAGGGATGAATAGAGGTACCTAATCAATGATTTTTGTTAGGATATTCTAAAACATAGGAAATAGTTAAGTATAACTTGGTTTAGTGTAGAGTTAGGTAAAGTGTGTTTCTTTACTATGTACTTTTGTAACTTATAATCCGACGGTCATGATATGTTCTAGACATGAAGTGATCCGACAACTCATTCTCTCTTCGGTATTACCGAAACTTGATCTATGACTTAACATCCGATTGGTCCATGATCTCTATTTAAAGAGCATGGAGGTTCATTTGTAACGTGACCGTTCATCGGAGAAGCTTATGTAAATTTTCTTTCTTTTACATTAATAAATTGCCTGAATTTAACCACATCAAGAATATTGGTGTATTGATCTATGATTTGTTTGTAAGCAGTGTCCTTTGGTGTTCTATTTGAGGAACTTACCCTGTAAATTCCTACATGGTATCAGAGCGATTTGAGGGCCACATCCATTGGTGATCCAAATCCGAAGCCGGTATAACTACATTCAAATGTGGTTTCGTAGACCTACTATTTCTAACCTCTTTCGGGCTAAGAGGACTACTCTATTGTGTTAGGAGAATCTGTTCGAGTGAGGAACCCATTTTGTTTCACACAAAAAGGTTTTTCAGTAGCCCTAGCTACGTCATTTTTAAGATCTGGAGGTGTAAAACCTTTATTTGCAGTTTTAGTTATTTATCTCTTAGTTTATTTTGGTTTATTTATCTCTCTGTTTTTTATTACTCGATCGATACCTTTCATTTTTGTGTATGCTCTTTGCCTCATGACTCTGTGCAATCTAGGCAAATCAGAAACTGAAAGGAAGGATTTTTCTCATGTGTATGCTCTTTTTCGTCGCGCTTTAGTATGATCTCGGAAAATCAGAAACATTGAGGAAAATATTTAGTTTCCGGCAAAATCTAACTTCAAGAGGAAAAGTTTGGTTTTTTTTTGCATGTGCATTTTGGGTTGTGTGTTGTTTTTGTTTTGTAGGCAAAAATGGTTGTCTCAAGTAAGCACGCACTCCAAATCTTTAGTGACTAAAAAAAACCCTTCTTTTTTTCCAAAAATTATAACCTTTTAAACTAGCTCACTTGGTCCAAAGTTACTTTATGAGAATAGAGGTCTTGGGTTCAAGTCTTTCCTTTTTTTGACATATTTTTTCAAAAAACACGTGTAACTTATGTTTTAAAGTTACTTTATGTAAAAGTGTTCTCACCCATTATAAAAAGTGAGTCACTTATAATTTTAAAGTCTCTTTATATTTTATTTAAGTTACAATTTAGTGGGTAACTCATAAAGTAATATTGTAAAAGTGACTTTCATTTTTTTGAGTTACATTTTCAAATTTCCTTTTTTTGACATATTTTTTCAAAAAACACGTGTAACTTATGTTTTAAAGTTACTTTATGTAAAAGTGTTCTCACCCATTATAAAAAGTGAGTCACTTATAATTTTAAAGTCTCTTTATATTTTATTTAAGTTACAATTTAGTGGGTAACTCATAAAGTAATATTGTAAAAGTGACTTTCATTTTTTTGAGTTACATTTTCAAAAAACACATGTATCTTATGTTTTAATGTTACTTATGTAAAAGTGTTCTCACCCATTATAAAAAGTGAGTCACTTATAATTCTAAAGTCTCTTTATCTTTTATTGAAGTTACAATTTAGTGGGTAACTCATAATGTAACATTGTAAAAGTGACTTTCATCTATTTATAAAAGTGGGTCATATAATTTCTTTTTAAAATTGAGCTAATTAGATTAAGTTTGGAAAGAGGGGAGATTTTATTAAAAATATAACATTATCATTCAATTCCTCACATTCACGTACTTCGTCGGCATCTTCAACAACTTGTCTTCAAAAAGCCATAACTTCTTGATCTGGAAGCCATTTTCAGAGCCGTTTTTTTAATCGGCCTAGTTTTCGAGATATTTCCATTGGAATACTTAGTTTCAGCATCTACAGCTTCAGTTTCTCTTAAAATAGAAATTCCATGCCAAGTTATTCTTGACAGCACCAACTACTTACAATTAGTGTCCCACATTGAGGATTTACTTAGAAGTAAAGGTCTTTATAAAATAGTCTAAGGCCAAGAATCTAAACCTAAATATGAAGATAAGGTAGTCAAATGAGAAAATAATAAAGATCAAACACATGGGTTGATAGGGTTGTCTATTTCTCTATACCTTAGATTCCATATCGCAGAACTTGACACCCTGATGAAGCAATGAAACAACTCAATAAAGTTTTTGGAATTAAAATTGAAATTAGATCCCATCAACTTGAAAATGAGTTGCTTATGTTGGACCCTAATCATTTTTCTTCCATTGAAGATTTTTGGTCCAAGTTTAGGACCTTTAGACTTCTCTTGGAAGGAGTTAAGGTTAAGAAATAAGATGGTAGCCTTATCTATTCTGTTCTTACTAAGTTAGGACCAACATACTCTATGTTTGTTTCCAAATTCCATTCTACTAGAGAAGCCTTTATTTCTCAAGGACAAGCTTACGAGTCCCCCTCTTTCAATGCCTTTTGTGATTCTTTAATAAGATAACAAGAAAAACTCTTACGTATTGGTCTTCTTAATACTGGAAACTCTTCTAAGAAAGCCTTAGTATCCCAGCAACAACTAAATTCAAAGAATCCTAAGAAGCAGTATCCTAAAAAGAATTTTCCTAAGCCAAACAAGGGTCCTAAGCACTTTCAGTCTAAACAAAATGAAAAATCAATTCAACAAAATGATAAGGAAAATAAAAACAAAGGGAAGAAGAATGATATCCATTTCAAATTTTTTAATCGAGATGGCCACTTAGAATCCAAATTCTTTAAGAAGATGGAAGCCTTGAAAACAACAATGAAGAATCATAACATCCATTTGGAGCACTCTTCAACTTCAACTCCATCTTCAGGAATAGCACTTTCTGCATGTGGTTGACAAGCATCTTGGTCTGGTTATGCACTAAATGTATCTTCTTCTTCTCATTCTCATGAGTTGATCATTGATTCTAGAGCTTCTTATCACATGACCAAAAACATACTCATGTTTTCTTCTTTAAATGATTATAACACCAAAAATATATATGTTGGTGATGCTAGATCTCTTAATGTTGTAGGGACTAGAATTATTCATCTAGACAATGGTCAATTTAATGATGTATTATGTGTTCCAACCTTATCCTGTAGCCTTCTATCTATATATCAGATAACTCATTCAGGTGAAGGTAAAATCGTTGAATTTTCACCTCATGATGTTGTAATTAAGGACCTAGGACGTCCTAGACAAATCCTAGCTACTGGAATTGCTCATGATTCTACAAGGTTGTATAAGTTTAACAAATTTGGGTCATTAACTCTTCCCTTGATATTTGTTGTTCTAATGATGAAGTGAGAACACTTTGGCATGAGCGATTAGGTCACTTAAACTATTGCTCCCTTCAACATCTATGTGAATAAAATATGGTGACAGGTCTTCCTATGGTATCATGTAGATATGGTGTTTGTTCCAGATGTGTACTTCGAAAACATCATCAGGATAGTTTTGAAAAAAATGCCTCTTGGGACATATCAACACCTTTATAGCTTGTGCATAGTGATTTATGTGGTCCACTTCCAGTTGTTTCATTCTCTGGCTACAAGCATTTCTTAACCTTCATTGATGATTTCTCCAGACGCACTTGGGTATATGTCTTAAAACTCAAGAGTGAAGTATTTAACATGTTCTTGGCCTTTAAGGCCTTTGTTGAGAAAAAGATCTGGACATCAAATTCTTAAGCTAAGATCTGATAATGGCGGAGAATATGTTAACAACAAACTCATCAACTTTTTCACTGAGCATGGAATTCAAATGCAACATATTGTTCCATATACTCCACAAAAAAATGGTGTAGCTAAAACGAAGAATCACACCTTAAAGGAAATGGCTAATTGTATGCCTCAATATAGAGGATTTAGTCTTAATTTTTGGGTAGAAGAAATTAACTGTGCAAATTACATAGTAAATCACACTCCAACTAAGGTTTTAAAGAATATCATTCCAAAAGAAGCATGGAGCTCAATTAAACCAAATGTAAGTCACTTTCATGTTTTTGGAAGTGAAGCATGGGCCCATATTCCAGATGAGAAACATAAAGCCTTAGAACCTAAGAGTGAAAAATGTATTTTTGTTGGATATTATAAAGATGTCAAAGGATATAGACTTCTTCCACCTAAATCCGAAAATGTTATCATTAGAAGATATGTAAATTTTGCTGAAAATATATTGACCTACGAGCCTAGTTCAGTGGATGTGCCACCTCTCTCTATCCCTTCTATTTCTAAAAATATTTCTTCTTCTTGAAGGAATTACTGGGAGTATAAATTCCTTTATTGAATTACCAATCTTGTAAATTTCTTAGTGGGGGCTAAGACAGTGTGCACTTAGAGGTTAACTTGGAGCTTTCCAAGTACTTGTGAAAGTACTATGGTTAAAGTATTATTTGACATTGCATAAATAATTCATAATTAGACGTATTTCATTTTATTAATGTTGTGATTAACATGATTATGTTGGATTTGTCAATCATACATTACAAGGTGCTTGTAATGGAATGTTGATGGACTATTCAACTATTCTTAGAGTGCTTGGGTATAAGTGATCATGAATTCTAGGACTGGTTGGTAAGTAATTGTAAGTTGGTATAGATATTTTATTTTGTTTCTATGAATTTAAATAATTAATAAATGATGTAAAGTAGAACTATGACTATTGAAAAAACATTATTATTTTTTCTTATGAGTTTATATTGGAAATAAAATTATTCATTTTGAATGGGAAGGATTTCTCTTTGATTGTTTTAATTGTTATATTGTGAGTAAAAGTTAATGATAAACACCGCAGACAATGTTGAATTCAAAGGGGGTATTTAATATCCCCAACCAACCTAAATTGCATTAATAAAAATATTGCTAAAGTGTTATAGGTATAACCGTTGAAGAATTTGTTGCAAACTAATTTTATCATTTATGATGTTGAAATGAGTATGGGAAGGACCGAGAGACATTTTTTGTTTCTCGGGGGGGGGTGATGGTCTACATATTGGTAAGGGCTCACCATAAGTCTACGAGGAACAAGTGAAATGGATGGAAACAGTTGAATGAATTCAATGCCGACCGACCGCCAATCTTGATTCAATTTTTGAGAACGTTGGGGTATTCCACTTCCCTGTTAAAGCTTGGATGTATTTAGGTGTATAATGGGTTTCTCTCACTCAAATTGTTGCATGGAATCTCCTAAAACTATATAAATACATTTATTTTTTTGATATGTGCTAGTAAGGGACCTCATAGATGAAGGAATAAAAAGAAAGGGAACACCACCATGTTTTGGGAAATCACAATGCCATGGAGTTATTTTCATCGACAGTTTTATAAGCATCTAAGTAGTAAAACCCCTACTCCTGCATGTGTGTCTTGTGAATTTTTGTTGTCTTCTATCCATGATAGCTTGCTATTGTTTGTGGTTTTCGATTGTTATTTCGAGGAAAGAATGAGGAGTCGCTCTAGAAGAGGTCACTCAACAAATTCGAAAGATAAGTTTTGTTATTTCAGTCAAATTTTACTATGTATATTAAAAATTAAGTTAACTTTGCTATTTTGGAGGAAAACACTTAAGAATCTTGTGCATTAAAGATAAGGCTAGTCTTTGAAAAAAAATGCATGAGAACTTTGCAGCAAGAAGATAAAAAAACATCATATTATTTTAAAAAGAATCCATGTGAACACTTCATATAAAGAATCCATGCGAACACTTCATATAAAGGATAAAGAACCAATTATATATTTTCTTGAAGTAAAATGCATTTGAACCCTACACAAAAAAATAAAGAAACTATATTATTTCAATAGGAAACAAAATTGCAGGGAATTAATGCGTTGAAATCTAGATTACTTTTCTTGAAAAATAAATATGTACATGAAAGAACACCTACTATTGAGTGTTACTATTGAATTA
Organism: Pinus tabuliformis; assembly: GCA_031772625.1. Classification (NCBI taxonomy): domain Eukaryota; kingdom Viridiplantae; phylum Streptophyta; class Pinopsida; order Pinales; family Pinaceae; genus Pinus; species Pinus tabuliformis. The sequence continues at coordinate 1,231,993,587 of CM062804.1, forward strand.
GATTTTTCTTGGGATAAAAAGAATAGATATTGCATGCAAGAAAGGAATAAGTAATTTGTTAATTTCTTTGAAAAGAAAATATATTTATTTTCATGTAGTGAAAGAATATTTTCTGGGAATAGAAAACATACTTACTTGCATGCAATAAACAAATACTTTTTTGGGATAGGAAATACATACTTGCATGGAGTAAACGAGTATTTTCTTAGAAATCCATCACAGGCTTTTGTGTGCATGAGCATAGCTTAAATATATATTTATTTTCTTAAAAATATTTATTGTGAAATTCTTCGAGAGTCTTTATGGCTTTTGTGGAAAAGAATTAAATCACAATCAAAAAATAACTATTTTCTTAGATCTATGGAAAAGTAAATGTGTAGTTACATACACAAAACATTAGTTGATTGTGGTAAATTTCTTTATGCACAAAATATTATAGTTATTGTGAAAAATAATAAGAATATTTATGAATAGAGACATTAATTTTTATATTAACTTCCTTTTGAAAAAGAAGTATGCATTTGTTTACATGAAAAGAATAGCTAATGATGGTAAAATTCGAGAGAAAAAAATATGTGTTGCATACATTAAAGAAGGACTATTATGATAAGCTCTTGAATGCACAAATAATATTCATTTTGTTATAGAGATATGTCCTCTGCATTGATAGAATAAATATTGAGTTATATTTCTTTAGAAAAAAAATATATGTGATCATTTTTATGCTATCATATTTGCTATGTTAGTTTCTTTTGGAATAAGATCATGTAAATGCATGCAAGATTTGTGTTAACGTTTTTTTGGAAAGAATAAACATTTGCATGTGAGAAATGATAACATGTTGTGTTAGCCTACGTTGGAAAACTTTTAGAAAAGAAGATAAATTTATATGCACAAAAATCATGGTAATGTGTTGGTATATTTAGAATATATATATGGGTAGTGGCGGTTTAATTTTTTGGAAAAGAAGACATGTATTTGTATGCTTTATTGCATTACTTTTTTTTTGGAAAATAAAACTTGTTTTTTCATGACCTATTGTGCTATATTTCCTCGAAAAGGAAACATGTATTTTAATTCTCTATTGTATTAAGCTTTCTTTTGGGAAGTATATGAATTTTCATGCATAGGAACAACATCCATTATGTTATCTTTCTTTACGTATTTTCATGACCCAAAAGTAATAGTTGAACGGCTAGTTATTTTAATAGTAATAGTTGAACAACTAGTTATTTTAAGAAAGTTTATGTAATTCACATCCACGAAGTTCATAACTGATGTGCTAGTTTCCTTTAAAGGAATGCCTTGACAATTGTAATGATTTATCTTGCAAGAATGTGTGCTTATGTGAGGGGAATAATAGCTAATGTGGTATTTATTTATAGACATGATTTGATGGTTATATGCTTATAATTAATGCATATGTTGTGTTGTTAAAGGAAGCATGTTGTGATATTGTTTTTACATTTCATGAATGTACATGAATAGATGGTGAAGCATCACTAGTATATATTTATGAATTGGTTTGATTAGTACTTTATCTAATCATGATATCAAATGTTGATGAAAATCGTTGTAGGAAGAGGTTACGACATAGGAAAAGATGGGTTATGTTTATGGTTATGGCGGGTAAAGAACTAATGGTCCATGTAGATAAGTACAATTTGCAAGATGGTCCACTGATGGAACAACCAGACCATAAATATATAAGTATTCAAGATTTGTGGGTAGATGATATCATTGTAATAGATTTTAGCAGGATATTTTCTATTTAAATGATATTTCCTTGTATGATTTTATGGCAATGGTTAAGGGATGGACTCCGTTATAAGCCATTGAGTGAGGGGTGAACACCCTCATGAGCATTTAATAATCAAATTAAATGTTTGTTGGTTTTCACCCTATGGGGTTTCTAGGGTATATCGATGTTTAATGATGTGATTTCTTATTGTGTCAGTTTGATGATGTTGATTCCTTGCATGATGTGACATTTATAATATCAAATATGAGATTAACTAATATAGTTAAAGGAATCATAAAAATGATGTAAGATTACATCAGAAAGCTTATGTTAATATGCTATAATAGTGGTTGTTAGAGGTTATTGAACTTAATATTCCTTTACTAAAGTTACTTTACGTAATGATGAAATTTTTATCTAATAGTTAATGAGGAATGTGTAGTATTAATCTGGATAGTTACACGTGGGTAAATTGTGTAAAATTTTTCTAACTCTGTGCATTTTCATGCTAGGTTACTCGGTGATGTTACACACTTTTATTTAATAAATTATATAAAAATTTCGTCACGGCCTCATAAATTGTATATACCTCTATACATTGTTATATGATGACTAGGAAACTAATTAATTTATGGTCAATAATTTAGTTGGGTTACTTTTAAAAAATAGTTAAATAATAAATGTTTATAAATTATGATTTTTTTTCTATTTCTTTATTTTAATAATTTATTTTTAATATATATTTATACATGGAGAATGCATGAAGATGGGTTACACTTTTGGGCCAAATGTGGCAATGAAATTTCAAAATTTTACAATTTAATCAAATTGAAGCCCTCAAAATTCATATAAGCATTGTGAATTTTGATTCGGAGTAAAAGCACAATTTGTGGAGAATTACATTGTTGTCCTAATGATAAATTTGCAAAAAAAAATAAAATAAGTGTCCTTGTCAATTTTCAATTGAATGAAATGCTTAACCTTGCAAAATTCCACACATCTTAAGAGGTATGTGTGTGTACACGTGGCATAACTTAATATGAAATGTATGTTCGTGTGTGTGATGTACACAAAGATAACTAAGTTATGCATATTACAAATTTATTTTTTATATAATATTATAATTTTTTATTATTTTTTGGAGTTGGAAAAGTAATATTTCAATTTATTTTACAAACACATTTGTTCACGAATATATCTATATATATATATATATATATAGATATAGATATAGATATATATATATATATATAGATATAGATATAGATATAGATATAGATATAGATATAGATATAGATATATATATATATATATATATATATATATATATATATATATATATATATATATATATATATATATATATATCAACTATGTAAATAAATTCAAAACCCAAGAGTACTGTTTTGAAGAGGACTTGTAAATGAAGATAATGGTATTTTTTGAAATTTTTTTGTTCTGTATATTTTATGTTATTGATTTTTTATTCAGCCCCTTTAAAATTATCCAAAAAAATTTCAAGCATTATGTTTAAAAGAAATAAGATGAAAAATATCATATGAATTCAAAATTTTCAAACTCATATGCCATTGAATAGAGGATTCCTTCACGAATCTAGCATGACCAACTTCGCCATTTAAGGACAATTTTTTCATTAAGTATGCCAGGGTATAAAATGGTATTGTAGAGAAATTTGCAGAAGGGTTGCTAAAACTGTGTTTTTTAGGACATCAATAGCTCAATCGAGCGCTCTAAATGCTCAATTGAGCGCCTGAAATAAAATTTCAAATAGCTTAATCGAGGGTTTAAGAAACCCTCCATTGAGCATTAGTGTGGTTAATCAGAGGATCAATCAAACTATGAGCTTGATCAAGATATTGAGCTTGTAGCTCGATTAGGCCATTTCAAACTTAATCAACCATCAAACACTCACTATCTATATTAATGGAATTGATGAAAAGGCTACGGACATAAGAGCTCGATCAAGTTCTTGCTGCCACCCCAAAAAAATAAAGCAAAACAAATCCAAATGTGCATGCATAGAAAAATAACAACAAACATTCATTCATAGAAAAATAATAAAACATGGAATTTACAAAAGAATTCACAAAAAACATGGGAGATTAGAGATTTTGATCTCAAAAAGGAGAGAAAGTTCCAAGCATAGATGAATTGCGATAAAAAGCTAAAGAAAGAATGAGAAAAAGACGATAGGCATTGAGAGAACACTAAGATTATGAAATTCAACAAATTCATGCAAATACAGGTAATTCAAGTTGTCTCACTTTTGATATTACGTGCTCCATACTATATGCATTAGTAAATATGATTTAAAACAAGAAAAAAATGGAGAATGAAACAATAGAACTAAGATAAAATAAGCATTCAGAGTAATACCATGTAGTTAAAAATTATGCTGTAACAACAACTAAAGAAAAATCACTTGGTGTGATTAATGGTTCATTGGAATTTTCTAAAACAACTTGTATTCATGAAAATTATGGACCACCTTCAAATTATAATGGTTTAGGATAAACTCACACTCCCTCTCACCTACGCGTGACTCTGCAGTTGGTTACTTCTCACCTCCTAGGATGGAACATGAAATTCCATATCATCACCTTCGCTCCATCCATCCCATCACTTGCTAGTTCGCAAAATAAGTCAGATTGATCCCAGGCATACATCATATTCCATATGCATCAAGGAAGCTAAAGGCTACTCTGACAGGGGTTTTTGTATCGTCAATGGAAGAAGTAGTTCTTTCCACACTTTTCGGTCTGGCAAAAGCTATTGAAGATGGAGAGAAACCTCTGGTCTTTTGACAAGGGGAATGAGACACCCTTGTGATCTTGGGACCAGACTCCACTAAAGGAGGTGGAGGGGAAGGAAATGGAGGAGGCGGTGGCAGAGAAAAACCAACAGACTCAAAGCCAGAATCGTCAGATTCTGAAAGAGAGGAGGAGGGCGAAGAAGAAGAAGAGATGGTTTACCAAAATCTAGAATGGATGATTCAGGGACCATTGCCTCTCCCGGGTATTTTTCACAAGATGCCGAAGTGAGCGAAGAGAATGAACATCAAGTTCAACCCTGACAGCACAATGATGACAGAAGACCATTTGGACGACTTCTACCTGCAACTATAGACCCTTGAGGTGCGGCATGATGATATAGCATGTAGATTGTTTCCATGTACCTTGGATGGTCGCGTAGCAGCATGGTATCACAACCTTCCACCAAACTCCATAGAGAACTGGGGTGCATTCAAACACATGTTCCTTGAAAAGTTTGTTGATGACAAGACCCCAACTACGTTACTGGAAGAATTGGGAAGCCTGAAGATGGAGGGGAAGGAAAAGGTAAAATATTTCAATTAGAGGTTCACATGCATATTGAACAAATTTGCAGCGGACACCAAACCTCATGAATCCATCACTGTTGATTACTACACATCTGCACTACCAACTAGCATTGCATAGTTCATTAAGCGAGCTGCGAAACCAACATTATTGGAAAACTGCAAAGAGGCTATTTTTGTTGAGAAAGAACTACCTGCGATTGGAGTCATCAAGGATGATGAACCAAAAAAGGATCTCAAAGGCACGAGCAGAAACTCAGGAGATGGTGAACAAAGGTAGAGACAAGAAGAAGATGATATTCAAACCCTCACTTGCCTCGTCAAGAACTTGACAACAGAAGTGTCTAAACTTAAACAACAGAAAATAGAAACATTCGCAAGCAACCATCCACACAAATAGAGACAAGGAAGAAATTAATTAGGCAGCAAAAAATTCGCTCCAAAAATTGAGCAGAGCTCTGTGTTCCACCTCCAAGAGTGCACAGATGCTAAGTTTTGTTCATTTCACGAAGAATATCACTCCGAGAACTCTTGTTCATATTGGAAGTGAGTTGCAAACTCTTTATAGAGTGATACATTCGATGCAGAAAAAATTATACAGGAGAATCTGGAAGACGCTGATAATGACAAAGGTATTGCACCTAATGAAGCACCAAGTTCTGGGCATGTGGTGAATGCATATTAATGCTCTTAATCAATGTCGAAGACGAACACCAAGAGGTAGCCCTAAAAGAAAAATGATCGTTACAATATTAGGAGTAAAGGGGCTCCCCCTACACTTGGGGAAGTGCAAGAAAATATGAGACTGTTGTTGAGGAGGGTTGATTGATCACCCCCAGAAGTAGAATACAAAAAAACAATTCCATGAAGATAGCGGCAGAGAAGAGTACATCCATGAGCAACAAATTTGAGAACACTCCACCGAACAGCATGAACAACAGTTCTACCCCGGACACCTCGGTGATTCTACCACCTCTGGACTACAACATTGTAGATGACATGAAGAAACATCTATTGAACATTAGTTTGTTTGAGTTATCTAAGATCTAGAGTCAGCGAGACATCCTACTGCATGCATTGGGATGGACAATAATGGACAATGCAACCTCTACCAACAAGGGAGCAAGCACACCTCCCGGATCACTTTTTACTGTGCTTAAAACACTCCCGACGGAAGAAGCAAACTCAGGTTACCCTCTACTCCTGCTATGATTTGAAATTTTTATCTGAAATGTCCACAACTTCTCGGTTGATTCTGGTGTGACAGCCAATGTCATGATGCTCTCCATTGTGAAAAGGATCAATGTAGAATGGAGAAAGACATCTGGTGAATCATCCAACTTGATCGAACATCGGCACCAGCCATTGGTGAACTTCGAGATGTGATCATCCGACTATCTCATGATGGTCAAGTCCACCAATGCATCAATGTTGGCGTTGTGGACATACCGAAAGCATACGGTCTACTACTCAGTAGAGCCTAGTCCAACAAACTGAATGGATATTTTGCTACAGACTGGTCACACATGTGGCTTTTGTACAAGGCAAAAGGTAACCAAATTTGGGTGTTATTCGAGAGGTATATGAAGCACAATGTCACTCCCCTTCATGCGAGAATGAATTATTGGCATTTGCAGAACTCACGTTTGGTAACTGTCTCTTGGAAACAATGTTGGGCTGTTATCCTGCATGGCCAACTCCAACCCTGCCAGACACGCAGTTGGGACTCTTTCATTGCCCAACTGATGGTAATGAAACATGTACATTGCATTGTACCAATAGTAGCAGTAGCAATAGAAACAATAGTAGCAGCAATACGACCACATCAAATAGTTTGTGTACAGACAACTTATGGACCATGTACTTTAACAGATCAAAGACACAGGATGACTCAGGAGCCAGGTGTGTCTTGATCGACCCATACAACAGAAATCATGGCAGGTACGTAACACCATTCACTATTTGTCACCGCATCTCAAAATTTTTCAGCGAGAGGTATGGCGACTAATCTCTAACTTCCAAGAATTTAACATCATTGTTGTACCAGGTATGCGCAATGTAGCTGCCAATGCTCTGGCTAACACAGCTTCAAGAATGTCACCGATTAGGGATAGGTTTACTATTGAAATTTTGTACAAACAATCTATCCCAAATAACATAACTAATTTATGTGTGTTTAATGATGATCAACAGATACTGCATTTCATGGCCAATGTTAACGTCTTCAAAGATGTAGAACTAGATGATGATGAACACGAGTGCTCTCTGGGAGCATAAGCCGGTAATAGGACAGGCCACCTTATCGCAAAAGGTGTGGCAACATTGGAAAATATTTATGACTTGCAAGAATGTGTTCAGGGGCCGAGGAACAATAAGACCCACAGTTCCACCATGATGCATGAACTGATCAATCTAGGAACAAAATAAGATCCGAACTTCATCAATCTTGGTACATGTTGCACACAGCAAGAGCGGAAAGCCTTTCTCCACTTGTTCAAACAGTACCGAGATGTGTTCGTGTGGACATATGATAATCTGAAAACTATGACGCGCAGATCGTCTAACACATCATTCCGATCAAAGAAGGGGTCAAGCCATATCAACAGAAGTTGAGAAAAGTACATCCATCACTTAAACTCCTCATACAGAAAGATCTTACCAAGTTGTTGGATGCATAGATCATATAAAAAGTTTGTCATTCCACATGGGTTTCAAACCTTGTTACTGTACGCAAGAAGTCCGGGGAAATCTACTTGTGTGTTGATTTCCGGAATGTAAATCGTGCCTTGGAAAAATACAACTATCCCATGCTGTCTATGGAACACATTATACAAACCGTATCTGGGGCACAAATGTTTTCCCTTCTCGATGGTTTCTCAAGGTACAATCAAGTTTTAGTAGTAGGACCTGGCAGACTTAATACTACCCTCCGTACCAAGTGGGGTACGCGCGCCAACAAACGAATGTTGTTTGGGCTTGTAAATGTAGGTGTAGCCTTTCAGCATGCCATGGACATCGCTTTTTGTGAACTCATTGGATAGAGCATAGTGGTATACCTTGACAACGTGACTGTGTTCTCAAGAAGATGTGAGGACCACATACACCATTTGAGGAAAAATTTTGAGTGATGCCAGAGATATGGGATTTCCTTGAATCCCAAAAAGAGCGTATTCATAGTGTCTGAGGGGAACTTTCTTAGACATACTATTTCCAAAAGTGGGATCAAGGTGGATCCAAAATGTGTTCATACTATTACACAGATCCCTCACCCAGCTAACAAGAAAGCTATGATGTCCTTGTTGGGCAAGATAAACTTCCTCTGGAAGTTCATCTTGGATTATGTGTAGATAGTCAAGCCCATGCAGGACATGATCAAGAAAGATGCAGTGTACAGCCAGGGAAAAAAGGAAAAGTATGCATTCACCCGTATCAAGTAGGCTGTTGCAGAAGCACCTACACTCTACAACCTAGACTTCAAGAAGGATCTCTTGCTATACACCTTTACCTTCGATAATTTGCTAGTTGCGGTACTCACTCAGAAGGACGAGATGAATGATGAATGCCCAATCTCCTTCATGAGCACAAGCATGCAGAGACCAGAACTCAACTACCCCACTGTTGACAAGCAAGCAGATGTAGTTTACAAGGCGGTGAAACACTTCAGGCCCTACTTTCTAGAGAATAATTACATTATCTTCATCCCACACCCAGCAGTCCACACATTGTTTGTACAACAAGAACTAGGTGAACGACATGCGAACTGGATGATAGGCTTGTAAGAGTATGATCTTGAAATAAAGCTAGTTCACATGATCAAAGGACATGGGCTCTTTAGACTTGCCACTGAAGCAGTACATGCACCAGAGAGTGAAGAAGACCTTGCCAGCTGGGAGCAGGAAATTGAGATGTATGAGATAAGGGGAGCAACACCCACTAAAGATGGAACATATTGGTACGCAAATGTGCACCAGAACCTTGAGCACAGAACTGTACCCTCTCAATTTTCCATTAGACAAAACAGGGCATTGTGCCTCAAAGCCTTAGCATATCAGTCGGTGCACGGAGTGCTTTACAGAAAGCACAATAACGAATTTTTTCTCAGGTGCCTATAGGCACATGAATCAGAGAAGGTACTACAAGATCTGCATGATGGACCTGTCGGGGGTCACGTTGTGGGAAACACCACTGTGCACAAATTTATGCAAGCCGATTTATACTGGCCCACATTATTCAAGGATGCACATGCTTATGCCCGCAAGTACCCAGTCTGGCAGTGATGTTCTGACAGGACATGAAGATCAGCAACCCCAATGCACCCTGTTGCAGTGACCAAACCATTCCAACAGTGGGGCCTAGAAATCATCGGTGAAATATTCCCACATTCGTCAAAGAGACACCACTACATTCTAATAGCAACTGACTACTTCACGTGGTGGAAAGAATTAGTTCCACTCAAATAAGTGAATGACCAGGAGGTCATTAGCTTCCTCCAGCAGAACATCATCTCATGCTTCGGCATTTTGGTATCACTTGTTTTTTATAATGCAACATACTTTTCATCTTTGAAACTTTATGATTTTGAATTACAGAATGGTATTGTGTTGAAACACTCATCTAACTATTACCCGCAAGGAAACGGTCTCGCTGAATCCACGAATAAAAACCTCATCCGCATAATCAAAAATATCATTTTCTCTGAGCAGCACAACTGGCATACTGCCATGATGAATGCATTATGGGATGACCTTGTAACACCCAAGCCCTCTCCGAAGACCTCACCATACTTCCTGGTCTATGGTAAAGAAGCCATCCTTCCACCCATTATCTACTTTCCCGCACTTCACCTCTCCCAAGAATCCCAAGGCAAGCCTTGCCAGCTAGTTTAGCATAGGATGGATGCTCTCAATAAGATTCAGGAAGAAAGGATGAATGAAAAAGAAAAATTCACACTCCACCAAAACTGTATCAAGATATGGTTCGATAAGAAGCCTGCAGGGAAAGCTAACTTCGGTGTTGGTGACTTATTTCTCAAATGGGATAAGTCCCATGAAGACAAAGAAAAACATACGAAGTTCCAGTCCCTGTGGATTGGTTCGTACACAGTCTAGGAGAAACTTGGCCCACACACGTACCATATAAAATCACTTAATAGGAGGATTGAAAACCTTGCTTTCAACGACCAAGATCTCAAGCACTACTTCGAGTACGTCGGGCCTCGCCCCATGCCATGTACATAGTCTGCTTGTTGCTTGTTGCTTGTTGTTTTCATTTTTTTTCCTTGCTTACTATCTTTGTTTTTATTTGGTTTGTTTTTCTTACTATTTTTGTTTTCGTTTGTTTAAGTTGCTTAATACCTTACTATTTTTGTTTCCAGAAATAAGTGTTGCCATCTATCGCATTCTAGCTTTTGAATGAGTATGTGGCTGAGATATGAAGGAACTTGTCACAATGCAGCACTTGGCCAGTCTTGTGTCCGTCTTCTCGGTACTTGGTTATAATCTTCAGCCAATGAAGTCTTGACAGAAAATATGATCCGTATGCAAGGGAAGTTTTGGGACAACCATGAACCTGTGTCCACACTGGGAAGCCCCACGCCTATACTTGGCCTTTCGCTCTATGCGGTGAAGCTCATGCAACTAGTAGAAATGGAGAAGGGGAAATCCAAATGAGAAAACCTATGTCAAAGCTCTTACACACTTCTCTGAAGGAATGACCTCTTCTGCTCTCAATAGGTCAGGATCCATCTTCCACTCCAAAAATAAATAAGTGCCTATGCACTGTCCTCTTAAAAAAATACAAAGGTGAAAGAAGAGAACAACTTCCTACACAGATAGGCGAAGCATGCAACTCCACCGAGGTACTGACTAGGCTCGCTGGTAGTGGAGCAATGTGTGTGTTCCTACGTGACTTCATCGGGGCAGTGTCTAGGCCTGCTAGCAACGAAACAACACTAGGGATGAAAACTTATACTCGAAAAATATTCAACTTGCGAGCTAAACTACCCTTCCTAATTTTGAAACATTGTGATCAAGCGAAACTTTTGATTGTTTTTTATTGAGTTGGAAAAATGTGAACCATGTATGTCCATGGGGTAAGTGGGGAAGCCAAAGTAACCCGCACAAAAATTCAATACTCCCCGAAAGACCAAGGTCATGTGCTATCAATGAAACAAGGAAGAGAAGCTGGAGTTATACCAGTGTGTCGCCAAGTGTTGTAGTGGTTACAACCACCCTCCAAATTTTGGCATGCATCCAATTTCGAAGCCTCCTTTAAGAGTTTCACTTGATGATCGCACACACTCTGGTTCACTACGCGAGCTCGTGTGAGTCTGCACACCCACCTTGCTTGACCATCCCACCCAAGCTTTTGCACATTGAGGTTAATGTCATGCATGCGACCATGTTCTAGTCACACTCAAAGGTCTTCGCTTCTTGTGTAAATGGTGTTTTTGATTTGTAAAAATCCATCACACTCACACACAAAGTCACATACATTGTCACATTTGTCGCTCACACTGTTGGTCAGTCATGTTGAGCATGTGTGTCTAGATGGTTTGAGTCATACCGTCGTCTAGTCATGTACGTGTGTGTTTGCAAGATCAAATATGCATATTTTACTTGTTCACACATTTAGACACTTTGATGAAGTTCTGATGACAAGATTCCCCTCTGACAGTCGTACTGTCACCCTGCCATCAACTCGATCAACTATCACCTAGAGTAGTTCAGAAGCACCAAGAAAGTCATTTCAAGTTGCGCTACCTGCAAGCAAATCAATCAACCTTCATCCTGGTCAACCGGAGAGTTTGACCAAACAGTCACCCCTCCACTAACTCCCCTAATAAATTCCACAGAGGCTATATACCTTGCCTGCTCCGCTCACTGAGAAAATTGCACAGACAGGCAAGACAAACATGTAGTGACCGTCCCTGTCTCCCTTGGAAAATTGTGCAGTTTTTTCAGTCAGCCCTTCAGTCAGTCAATAGGTTGCTCACCTGGAAAACTACGTAGTTTTCATGAGCAAGCCCTATGCTTCCCAGTAGTCCGCTCAACTCAGAAACCATGCAAAGGTGATCAACAGGCCAACATCCTAGTATCAGCGCAAATTTTACCAGTAGCCGACTACCAGTTCCCTCGAGGATTTACGCATTTTTTGCTGCCAAACTCCAACAGCTGACTAATAGTTCCCTCCAGGAATTGCACAATTTTTGCTGCCCAGCTCCCAATAGTTGACTGCCAGTTCCCCCTAGGAATTGTGTAGTTTTTGTTGCCAATCACCCAGCAGCCATTTTCTGGTTCACTTGAGGAATTGCGTAGTTTTGACTTCCAAGCTCCCGCTGCCCACTCCTTCCGAAAATTGTGAAAATTTTTCCTGCCTAGCCTTCCCACAACCCAGTCTATTCCTCTAAAAAACTGTGCAATTTTATTCTCCAGCTGAGCCAAACCCCATGAACAGTCACTATCGATTCGGATTGACCATCTCCATCACCAAGTGGCTGCTGCACAATTTTCACCAGCACTTCCTGGAGCCTCCATACTAGCTTGCAACCTTGTCTCCTCTCTGAGTCACCTGCATCTGAAATGATCATGCATCATGGTAGACAAGGAAGTTTATGGATTTGATGTCGTCTCGTCATGAGTGATTGCAAATAAAGGTACACAATAAAACATGGCACGATGACAAATGGGATGAACAAAGGAAGCACATGAAAAAGGACATGTTCGCATATGGACTAAAAAACGATGCATGCAAAGATATGTTCTTGCAAATAGACGATCATGCAATGATGTGTTAACAGACGGACAAATGAGCAAAAAAGAAAGATGTGTTCACGGATAGACGAACGGATGAACATGCACTTTTCGCGAATGGAAGAACCTGTCAAGCTTACCAACATACAAGAAAGGAGAAATGTGTAAAAGCAACATCAAGTGAGCCAACGACCATCGAACACTCTGCACACTTTGCCAAAGGGAGGTGAAGCTGTGACACACCATGAGGACATCCATCACCCAACAACACTACAGCTCGACATGAACACCAGCAGCAACATGAATGTACGAACACTTTCATGTCGAGTCTTCTCATGAGTCATGTCACCCACATCTCTACTGTGGGCCATACTATCAATCAATATAATGTAACGTGGAAGTCCAAGAGACCCACTTATTGCATGAAGAGTCATGTAAAGTCAAAAAGTCATGGATGTCAAATAGTAATGAGGATAGTCGAACAACCACAAGGGTCAGTTTCACCCTTGGCTATAAATACCCCCTCATTTGTACATGCAAGGGACATTTTTTTCACCTCAGCTCCTCCCACATAGCCTTCAGAGTCTGTAATCTTTTCTTTGAGGAGAAAGTAGTGGCTCCAATGCCCTGCCCACAAGGTTAGTGATGTATGGTGTAATTTCGTGTCTTGGAACTTTTTCTTTATTCAGAAGCTTGCTAATAGGCCAACACATTTTCACACATGTATTGTAACTGTTGTAAGACTGATCTTGAACACTTGTAATGCATGTTTCTTTAACCTGTGTTTAACACTTGAACTCATTCACTTGTTGTAATACATAATATATTAATGAAAATGTGTTGTATGTGTTGTTAATGCTGCATCCCCGTGTTGGTTACCTCCTCAGACATTAGACAAACCTTTCACATAAACTTTCTATAACAACCGTTCCACTCGCGTGGACTCATGTGCTGAGTGTTGTACGTGTTATCTTCCCTTGTGAGTTGTGACTACCACATCTATGTGGAATATTCTTCCAGAAGTTGTTCATGTCCTGTTGTGTTGTGTGTTCCTAATAGAGTTGGGGCTTCCTCCCAACTAACTTGGGACTCACTCCCACCCTCTCCCTCTACATTGAAAGAACCATTGACACCAGTAACACTAGCAATCACCAGGCACACGAACCTCACTACTCGAAGACAAAGGAGATCACTCTCCTGTGCTGACAAGCAAGAGTTGAGGAAAATCTTTAAGATAATGGAAACTGGGCCATCATACCAGATGGGAGTCCCACACCAAACGGTGTGAGGTCTAGTTATGACTTCATACCGGGGTGATCCCCTGAATGTTGGCGGGTCCAACACCATCAACAGTATGTTAAACCATGGAATTAACCATAGAGACATAACTAAATGTTAACAGTGAAAACATCAAATTATATTAAATATTGTATGTGAAAAACTCCAAAGTTATATTTGTCATGTACTGTAAAGAATTTATACCCTGCGTAAAGGCTTGTACTTGGTAAATAATCCTTAGAATAAAGGTGTCAAGTATACTCCATAGAATATTTATTATAGTCTATATGAAATCATTATTATTATTATTGTTATTATTACAATGATTTACATAATGATATTATCCAGAGATGTGACAAGTGTATCAGGGCACTCAAATTACAAAATTGAGACCTCTTGAACAAATGAATACAAATGTTTTTAATGTGCACAGAGAAAGAGGGAAAAGCAACCAGCATGAGGAGGATTGGACTTACACCACACAGACCCATGACAGGAACAAGACCAACATCCTTTCCAAAAGCCAATCTCGAGGTATGGATACAATTGGGAGAGGAGCCGCCTAATACCAACGCTGCCATTTTTGAAACTGTACAAGAACTAAAGGACGAAATGGATAGGTTGCTGGAAGACAACGAAAGCCTGATGCAAGAACAAGAGAAAATTATGAATAGTTTGTCTGAGAGACAGAATCAACAGCAACCAATTCCCAGTCCCAAATAGGGAAACATGACTGGAGAACAGGAATTCATAAATGAAAACTTGGAAACAGAAGGGGGTGAAGAAAATCAAGAGGAGGAATCTGATAATGTATCAGATCACAAAAGAAAAAACGACAGAAAATTGAGCTGTAAGGAGAGTTTTGAAAGATCAAACCTCCCCTCTTTCATGGTGAACATGAGGAAGCTACTTAAGCCTGGCTTATCAACATGAATAAGTATTTTTAGTTGTATGAATATGATCATAATCTAAAGGCTCGCTTAGCCATCTATCAGATGCAAGGAAAAACCACCTTGTGGTGGAAGGAGGTGAAGACGGTACATGGAGTTAATGAGAAGAATGTAACTTGGGAAAAGTTTCAAAGATATTTTAAGGAAAAATATTTAATTGAAATATTTTACGATGAGAAGGCGAAAGAGGTTCATGACCTTTGACTGGGTCAGTTGTCTATACATGAATTCATAACGAAATTCACATCCTTGTTGCGATATGTTCCCTACATACGGGAAGAGAAAGAAAAGGTGGAGAGATTTATCAGTAGTTTGCCACTATTCATGAAGGAACATCTCAAATTTGACAATCTGAAGACCATGGATGTAGTTATACGAAAGGCTCGTATATGCTATCAACAAAATAGACAAAATGGTGATGGAGGAAAGAAATGGTATGATAAAAAGGAATTAAGTTTTCCTTTGGCAGCAAAGGAAATAAGACTTCTATCAACAAAGCACCCCATAAAGGTCAACCAATGAGAAATATGAACAGAAATTAGCCCAGATTCAAATTTCCAAGTGAGACTAAGACAAATGAACAATCTAGAATAACTTAAGTGGAAACAAGGGCTAGACCCCCAATACAGTGTTGGGGATGTGGAGGATCACATTATGTTAAAAATTGTCCATATTGCAAGGCAACGAAATAAGTTGAGCAGATTCAAGAAGCGTCAACTGTGGGAGAAGTGTCGAGGAGTATTCCTAAAATCAACACTGCCCTCAAAGATCATCAAGCGGAATACCAACCAACAATGGTGGAATTTGAAGGTAATATTTTCGACCAAACTATATCTATTTTTCTTGATCCACAAGCTACTTTGAGTTATATAAGTCCAAAAGTGGTTGAGCAATTTTATTTACAATCTATTAAATTTAAATAGCCTTGGCTAGTACAAATTTCCATAGGAGCAAAGAGAAGGGTGCTGGATAAAGTCAACAATTGCCCTCTAAAGCTAGCAGGTCAGCCTATTATGGCAGATATGAATGTCTTGACTTTAGGATCGTATGATGTCCTAATAGGTATGGACTGGCTAGAGAAGCGTTGGTCACTCATTAATTGTAAAGACAAAACTATTAATTACATGGATGAAGAGGGTATGAGACAAGAAATTTAGGGTATACAAATACCACTAAAAATAAGACCAGTAATAGCTTTTCAATTAGAAAAATATATTTGAAAAGGATGCCAAATTTATGCAATAAAGGTGGGGTTCATCAATTCAACGAAAAAATCTAGTACTTTAGAAAATATACATGTGGTACAAAATTTTCCAGGCGTATTTCCTGAGGAGATTCTTGGACTACCTCCAAAAAAGAATATAGATTTTACAATTGAGCTGATCCCTAGAGCTGCCTCGGTATCCTGAGCCCCTTATCGCATGAGTGTACTAGAATTGACTGAATTGAAAATGCAGCTACAGGAACTGCTTGATAAAAAGTATATATGACCAAGTGTCTCACCGTGGGAAGCTCCTGTAATCTTCGTCAAGAAGAAAGACAAAACCTTATGGATGTGCATGGATTACTAATAGCTAAACAAGTTGACAGCTAAGAATAAGTACCCTTTATTTCATATTAATGAATTGTTTGACCAAGTAAAGGGAGTGACCACGTTTTCTAAGATTGATCTTCGCTCAGGGTATCATCAAATTATAATAAAGGAAGATTTATAGCCAAAACTTCCTTTAGAACTTGCTATCATCATTATGAGTTAATTTTTTTACCATTCGGGCTAACTAACGCTCTCGTGACCTTTATGTGTCTAATGAATAGCGTTTTTCATCAATATTTAGATAAGTTTGTACTGATATTATTGATGATATATTGATCTATTCCTATAATATAGAAGAGCATAAAGAGCACCTATGAATTGTCCTGAAAACCTTGAGAGAGCATTAGTTGTATGCCAAGTATAGCGAATGTGATTTCTTTAAAAAACAAATTCAATATTTAGGACATATCATTTCCAAGGATGGGATTGTTGTGGACCCGGAGAAAATAAAAACCATAATGCAATGGCCAGTACCAAAGAATGTAGCTGATATAAGATTATTCATGGGTCTGGCCGGATACTATAGGAGATTTGTTGAAGGATTCTCCAGGGTGGCATACCCCATTACCTCTTTGCAAAAGAAAGGGAGAACCTTCACTTGGACCATGAACTATCAAAAATGTTTTGACCAGTTGAATCACTTGCTTACTACCACACCTATTTTAAGTATTGCAGACCCAAATAAAGAATACATTGTTTGTATAGATTCCAACAAGGAAGGTGTTGGTGGCATGCTAATGCAAGAGGGAAAAGTTATTGCTTATGAGTCTCGAAAACTTAAAGAGCATGAAAAAAAGTATTTAGCTTACGATTTGGAGTTGACGGTAGTAATCCATGCATTAAAAATGTGGGGACATTACTTATTGGGTAAGAAGTTATGATTAACAACAGATCATCATAGTTTAACTAACTATTTCAAGCAACCTACCATGAATGCTAGACAAGCCCATTAGGCTGATTTCCTGAGTGAATTTAACTTTCACGTCAATCATTTAAAAGGAAAATAAAACTAAGTCATGGAAGCCTTATGTCAGAAAGTAAACTGTATTTATGAAGTCTCTTTTAGTGAAGCACATACCACTTTTAAAGAGCAGATTAAAGGAGAAGCAATACAGGATCCTGAATATAAAATTTTATGGCAACAAGCTAAAATTCCGAACAACAACAAACAACAACTGGGATATGAGGTAAATCAAGAAGGTATGTTGATTTACAGAGGGAGAATGTATGTACCAAACTAGAAAAATATTAAACAATTAATTTTAGACGAATACCATAAAATTCCTTGTGTAGGCCATCCCAGATATCATAAATTAATCACTAGACTCAGAAAGGAATATTTCTGGCCCAGTATGAAGAAAGAGGTGGATGAATACTTGTCTCGCTCTTTAGATTGTCAACAAGTGAAAGCAGAACACTAGCACCCAGCTGGGCTACTCCACCCATTTCCTATTGTGGAATGGAAATGAGAAACTATTTCCATTGAATTTATTACAGGACTACCTAAGTCTAAAAAGAAGAATGACTCAATAATGGTGGTAGTAGACAAGTTGAGCAAGTCTGCTCACTTCATACCAGTACAGTCTACTTATAAGGCCGTTCAAATTGCCAATATATTCAAGAAAAATATTTTTAAACTACATAGGATACCAAAGGTTATAATTTCCAATCGTGATGTAAAATTTACATTGTCTTTTTCAAAAGTCTTATTTGGAGGTTTAGGAAAACAACTAAATTTTAGCACTACCTATCACCCTTAGATGAGAAAACTGAGTAGATGAATTAAATAGTGGAAGATATGTTGCGGACTTATATAATGTAGAAGCCTTCTAAATGGGAGGATTATATACATTTGGTGGAGTTTTCTTACAACAACAATTACCATACATCCTTGAAAATGAGTCTGTTCGAAGTATTATATGGATGTAGGTGCAAGAAATCCTCGATTTGGGGTGGTCTAGAGGATAAATTAATGTTCTGTCGTGACATGTTAAAAGAAACAGAAGATATGGTTAAAAAGTGTGCTCAAATTTAAAGACTGCTCAGTATCGATAAAAAAAATTGTTGACTGGAAGAGAAGTTTTCAGGAGTTTCAAGTCGAAGATCATGTTTACGTTCATGTACGAGACAAGAAGAGTACTTTGCATTGGGGTGGGTGTACGAAATTCACACCCCTATTTTGCGGTCCTTTCCAAATCCTTGCCCGAATTGGACTTGTGGCTTATCAACTTGCTTTGCCCAAGCACATACATGTGCATAATGTTTTTCATGTTTCTGTGTTAAATATATATATATATATATATATGATCCCAACCATATAATCAATTGGCAGGATATACAGGTAATTAGATTATTCATAAGGGACATAGTGTATTATAAATAATTGCCAAGGCAGACTCTGATAGGAAAGAGTTGACTAATTTTTTTATTATGTGTAGGTCAAACCAGAAGGCTAGTTCTTGGTCAAACCCCTAGGTATACTCGATCGCAAAGAAGTAATGCTGTGGAGATGAGTTATCACCCAAGTTAAAGTGCAATGGTAGCACTTTGGGTGAGAGGAGGCCGCTTGGGAGGATGAACAGGTTGTGAGTGATACTTTTCCAAATCTATTTATAGTAGAGAAACATCAGGACGATCTTTAATATTGGGGGGTAAGATGTGATGTCCATGGTAATTGTAAATATTTAATTACTACAGTTAAACAAACTGGATATTATTATCATTATAAGTTTATATCTTTTTTATTTTGATTAAGATATGCATGAAGCAAATGTCTTGATGATGACAATCATGTAACTCTCACATGTCAGGTAGTTAGGATAGGCGGTTACCTATCCCTAACTACTTCCTTCAAGATTTATTCTCAAGGAAGAGATCGAGAGGGTATTTATACCTGAGATCAAGAAAAAAATAAAGATGAAATGGAGGATACCGTGTTGATATGTCAGACAGGTTCATAAAGCTAAGTCTGGTTAAGACCACATAGTTGTGACATGTTAAGACCATTAGTATTAAAGGAAAACATCCTACATGTGAGTAACAGCTCAGGGGAAGACGCAAGCTTGAAAGCTGGTCTCAAGTTTGGTAGGAAATTCGGCAAGTTATAGTCGCACTCAGACTAAGAAGTAAGTCGACATAATAGATACATAAATAAGATAAGTACTTACTTATTTTTGAAAATTAAATGAACTATTGAAATAAAGGCATGTGCTAATACAATAAAGACCTAATTACTACCAAATAAAGTATATAATTAACATGCTAGTTTTTAAACAGAATTAGTCTAGCCAAGGAAATTCTAAAAGTACAAAGTAAGATCTGTAATCAGATTGGCAGTCATCCTTTAGGAGAATCCATTTAATAAGGCTATACAATACATAACTCCTTTATAAGTAGTGAACTAGAAGCAAGAATTCGTCAGAACTGTTTCAGAAACTTTCAAGTTGTTAGAAAACGCATAAAACGAGAGAGACATAGATATACGTGGTTCACCCAGTTTGGGCTACATCCACAGAGAAACAGCGAGTTCTTCTTTTATTATATAATCTAGCAAACTGAAGAGATACAACCTACAACAGATCCTTTGTAACACCCTCTTCACTCTAAATCTCCTCTCTCTTCCTCACTAAGAATACAAATCTACATAGCGGCAATACAATTCCCTCATATATAGTGAGGGGTTGCCTTCTAGGGAAAAAACCCCAAATTAAACATAACTTCTACCGTCAGATTTCCGCTTAATGAATGGCCCAGACTGACTAGAAATTATTATACTTTTACAAGGCAATTTTACATCTATTCTTAGCTTTGGGGGCGCTACCCCCGAAACCCCCCACCAAGGGGGGGCTCCCTAAAGGTCGCAGCCACCTCCCCCTGGACCCCCCTTGTAGCAAATATTTTATGGGTGGCATTGTCGCCCCATTTCGAGCTAGGGTCCAATGCAACGATACCTTTGAATATAGAAGATAATCAGGCTCCACACCCAACACAAATGAAGAGGGTTACTGTTCTAGAAATGGACAAATACTGCTTATAGACAACCCAGGTACATGAAAAGAAAATGTAGATTATGAATCTTTTAATACCACATCAACTGCGATAAAATGCAAGCATTAAGCATTAAATTAAAATCTAAGGCAAATTCAAGCCTATAGAATTATTCTAAACTGAAAACTGAAAAGAATTTTCCCCTACAGAAAGAGAAAACTGGAATCAATGTTAACGTAAAATGAACATGTTTCATTTTAATGTAAATTCCATTCAAAAAGCAGTTGAATCTCGAACCAAAGAATTTAAACCCCAAACGAGCATGGGTCTTCTAGGTAAAACATAGCAAATACTTTACAGTGAAATTTTTAGAGAATCACAGTAAATTAATGAGGACTGTTTATATTTGGGACGTGGGTAGAAACCCCGAAATGCATGAAATTACAAGTACTGGAACAAAATGGTATGAAACCTATAAAAACATTCATGATCATAATAATGGAATATGGGTAAACAACTAATTCTTTCTTAAATAGAGAAGGAAATCCAGTTTTGATGAACATCATAAACCTCTACATAAAGAATAGAACTATGCAAAGGTAGAAACCATTCCATCCAAATGCGCAAACCATATATTTATATAAGGCACAAAAATTATAAAAAAATGAACACGAAATCACCATTAATATAAGCCTAAACATGATTTAATGTACAATGGAAGGTTACATAACCCAATTAAATCTACACGCCAGAATCCTAGAAAGATTGGAAAAATGGCATTGCTAGGTTCTTAACAAAAGGAAAATAAAGTCGTAAGGAATTTTTACATAGATTTCAAAAAATATATGCCCCAACAAGATATAAGTCCAAAAATAATCTAACTAAAGAATAACTTAAACTCTGAAACTCTTCAATCCCAAGATTTCACGGAACACACCCCCCCCCCTCACATTACCCGGTGTGAGGACAGAGCAGTAAGTCTGCAACCCTCAGACTTGGGTGAGGAGGTAGGAACCCGTCCCTCTCAGGCATGCTCATGTAGTGTGAAACCCTCTGGCAGAACTTAACAATCCAAATGAAAAAATTTGTTAACCAAATGAATAATGAATACATTAAAGTGCAATATACCAAGGATAAGGAAAGACTATTACCTGGGTGGGACTATTGCGATAGAGAAACTCGTTTTGAAGTGGCAAGTGCCAAAAAGCTCTCTACAAACCCAACAACCAAATATACAGTCACGACGGAGCTATGAAGGAACCGAAAGAACTTCGTCACCAACACAGAGAGGCAAAAGAAAATACCTGCGTAAAACCATGAATCCATGGACTCGATCTGGAAGGCTCTGCCGGATAGAGAGGAAAATACCAAACCACTCTATGAAGTAAATGTCAAAGGAGATATGGTTGCAATCTACGTCGTCTGATGGGATTGCCTCCCGGAGAACCGTAGATGAGGTGACCATCTCGAGATGATGCCTAACAACTGGATGGAAGTCTCCAGTCCCGCCAACTCTAGGGGAAGGCTAAGTTAAATATATATTAGTTGTTAGGTATGTTAAACCATGGAATTAGCCATAGAGGCATAAATAAATGTTGACAGTGAAAACATCGAGGTATATTAAATATTGTATGTGAAAAACTCCAAAGTTATATTTGTCATGTACAGTAAAGCATTTATACCCCACATAAAGGCTTGTACTTGGTAAATAATCCTTAGAATAAAGGTGTCAGGTATACTCCATAGAATATTTATTACAGTCATATATGAAATCAATTTTTTATTATTATTACATTGATATACATAATGATATTATCGAGAGATGTGACAATTTTGAAAAAGAAATATAATAATCTTATTTATTATTTTAAATTATTAATATTTAATTGTTGAAATTTAAACTTGTATATTAATAAATAAATAATTCTTACGAATATTAGAAACATTTTCGGAAGAAATCATATTCGAAGATTTAGGTCTATGCGTTTCAAACCAACTTGTGTGACTCATCATTAGGAGAAGATGAAGAATCAAATCATAGCGGTAAGTTAAATAAGGAGATAGGCTTTCTAACAACTATAAAGAAAATTGTGTCTATATTTGACTAACCTATGTGGTTCATCATCAGGACAAGATGAAAAACAGAAAAAAAATTATATAAATTGAAAAACTCATTTTTGAATTAGTTTAAAATAATTAAATTATTTTAATTTTTAATTTTTAATTATATGTGTAATTATTTATAAAAATAAATGACCAAGAATATTTAAATATAAATAAACCAAGAATAAAATAAATAATAAAAGTTATTTTAAGAAAAGTCATTGATCAAAGGGTGAATATAAATATAATATACTAATAGAGATGATATAAATTAAATAGATTTTATACTAATTATAAATTAAAACAAATATAAGAAAAGTAACTAAAAGACCATAAACATTGAAAGGAGATAAAAACAATAAAATAAAATCTAAAGGGAGAATGGAGACAATGGAAGATTAATGAACCCCCGGAATGAGACGAAAGAAAAAGGAGACCTCTTCTTAATTTCTATGGTTTCCCTAAATTTACAGTGATGGAAATGATAAATCTTCACAATGACCTTAGCCTCCTTAATGCAAATATGATGTTTTGTCTTCTTTGCGTGCTGAAGAGCAAGTCGTCCTGTGCTTAATATCAACAACGTGTTTGTGAATCCTTTGATTAATAGATCTCCCAGTTTCACCAATGTAAGATGTTCCACAAGAACACAGGATGATATACACACCTTTCATGTCCTTATGGTCCATAGGGTCTTTCCTTAATGCTTTGATTAATAGATCTCTCAGTTTCACCAATGTAAAATGTTTCACAAGAACACGGGACGATATAAACACCTTTCATGTCCTTATGATCCATAAGGCCTTCTACCAATTTTAAGAAGCTTCTAATAGTGTTAAAAGTTTGGAAAGGAAGTGAACTTCAAAATTACGATCACTAGATTCTTTTTTACTCTGAAGGCTCTGGCTAACTTTGGAAAAAACTTTAAAACCTCACTAACTTCAAAATTACGATCACTAGATCCTTTTTTAATCTGAAGGCTCTGGCTAACTTTGGAAAAAACTTTAAAACCTCACTGCCTATTGTATTCAAAATTACGATCACTAGATCCTTTTTTAATCTGAAGGCTCTGGCTAACTTTGGAAAAAACTTTAAAACCTCACTGCCTATTGTAAACACTACTGATTAAAACCTTTAAAAAATAAAATTTCTAAAAAAAATAGTATTCATCAGAAACCCTCTAGTAAGCCTTCTAAACATGAATAGCAAAATAATAATGTCATATCCGTTAATAATACGTAAATATCCATTAAAACAGTGAGCAAAAATTATGCAAAGGTTTAAAATAAACAAATAGGAATTGCTTGCACCTAGATTCTTTTCACGCTTTTCAATTAATCACTTTGGTCAACAAAAGGCCTAAAAGGATATAATAATATAAATAAAATGTCACTCATAGTTTGCTTTTGACAGTTTGTCTATCCTTTAGGGGAGGGACGCCATTACCTGTGCGCCCTCCCCTCCACGTGGCGGACGGGCACGTTGCAGGCACGTGGCCTCGTACGACACCACGCCAACTCAATCCGCCACCTGTTGCCGAACGTGTCAAGGGTTTAGGGTTTATTAAATGAGCATGGAGGGGCTCATTTCCGCCTTTACCGCGCGATGTATGCTCCGACTGTGGGTTTTCTGTTCGGGTCTGGTGGTTGTTCGAAGCCCTCCGCCGATGATGGCGCGGGAGGGCTCCATTACCTGTGCATGAGGTCCGCCATTGTTGAGCTCCTGTCCGCCCATTGCTGTTCAGCCAGGACCGCCGGTGGTTTAGGGTGGTCCGCCATTGTTGAGCTCATGTCCGCCAATCGCTGTTCAGCCAGGACCGTCGGTGGTTTAGGGTGGTCCGCCATTGTTGAGCTCATGTCCGCCAATTGCTGTTCAGCCAGGACCGTCGGTGGTTTAATTCGTGCTATTTGCTGTTTGGGGAGGAGCCAGTACCAATTTACAGGTAACTGCAAATTTCGGTGGCATTTGACTGGTTTTTTTGGGTTTTTTTCTTCTGCATTTGCTCATTTGTTAATTTTTTCCAATTGTTGCAGGTGTGGCAGGTCCGGCGAGCACTGGAGAAGGTCCGCCGAGTGTGGCGAGCTCTGGACTGATGGCTTCTATCCGGTAGGATTTTTATCCTACCAGCCATTTTCTGAAGTGTTTTTCAACACCTCTCACCGTGTGTTTCTCAACACCTCACCTCGCTTATTGGAAGTTTTGTTGTAGCTTTTCGGTGTTAAGGTCTTGTGCTTTTTTCGGTGTTAAGGTCTTGTGCTTTTTTCTGATATAATGGTAGCCCTCTGGTTTTGTTGAATGTATAATTTATTAGTTGCTTTGTTGAAGGGTTTAGGGTTTTGGATTCTAATGGCAGCTTGGTTTTTCTGATATAATGGTAGCCCTCTGGTTTTGTTGAATGTATAATTTATTAGCTGCTTTGTTGAAGGGTTTAGGGTTTTGGATTCTAGCTTCTAAGCTAATGTCTCAGACCATCTTCAGATTGTCTCTGTCCTTCTTCGCTAATGTCTCAGACCATCTTCAGATTGTCTCTGTCCTTCTTCGGAATGTTGGTTTGCTTCTTGAAGGATACTAGAGCCTATGGTGTAAGCAGCTTACGTATTATTCATATATTATGATAGCTTGTTTCTCTGTATTGGTTACTAGTAATCACAATGCATAACCTTATGGACAGTGTTCACATAATCTACATGCCTTAATTACGATAAGCTCTTGTTCCTGTATTAGTATAGCTTGATTACAGTGATATCATAACTCTTACATATTACTGATATAAGCTCAATGTAAGGATATGGAATATGAAGCGTATAGTCTAATCACTTACACGGGATCAATTGATGTATAATGGTAGCCCTCTGGTTTTGTTGAATGTATAATTTATTAGCTGCTTTGTTGAAGGGTTTAGGGTTTTGGATTCTAATGGCAGCTTGGTTTTGGTTGCCATCTCCAAAGCTTGCAGCTAGTGTGAGACTCGGAACATACAGAAATGATGTTGTAGCTTTTCGGTGTTAAGGTCTTGTGCTTTTTTCTGATATAATGGTTTTCTGATATAATGGTAGCCCTCTGGTTTTGTTGAAGGTATAATTTATTAGCTGCTTTGTTGAAGGGTTTAGGGTTTTGGATTCTCATGTGTATATTTCTTAATAGGAATTGTAAATGCTCTTCCGAGGCCAAGATATGCTATTTTTACTACACCTCTTCGCGTATCCACCAGGAGATTGTGAGGCTTCAGGTCCCTGCCATATTATAGGCTGCCTTTCAATATTGGAGCATGAACAGAGAATGTTTCAACTGCCTTTCGAGCTTCTGTACCATTCCATATAATTTAGGCATACTTCATGAATTGTAAGACTCCTAAGCCGGTGGTGTTCTAAGTTGTTTGCTTGTAGGAAGTTTGTCAGACTGTCTTAAGGTGGCTAAGCTGTTTCTAGGGTTCTACTGCGTCTAGTCTTGTTCTGAGGGTTTGAAGGGAGTTATACAGATAAGATGGTATGCGGATTCCTTCCTAAGTAGGTATTGGAATTGAACCACTAGTTCTTTGATATCATGATTTGAACAAGGTTACTGCTACTAATTTGAATACATCTTATATGTGTTAACACTATCATACCTAAGCTTTGAACAGTGTTAATTGAGTACCCCACTAGTTCTGTCCAATAATGATTGTTGTTGTATTTTATTCTTATCGCTAGTTCTGTCCAATAAAGATTGTTGTGGTATTTTGTTTGTATCGCTAGATGGAAAGTATCTCCAACAACAAGTAGCTCTAACATTGTTTCTCTTACATTTACTCTACTAGGAGTTGAATAGGGATAAAGTCTACAGAAATATCAAAGACTTTGGAGGAGTTGCCCAAGGCCATAACGCAATACAAGAATTGAATTGATGTTTATATGGAACCATAAAGTAATAAATAGTGGGTAAAGTTACACTATCATTACATGGATCTTCTTGAAGCGTGGTTGAGCTTACGAGTAGTCTAACTTATGACTACTAGATTGTTTCACTTTCTTATATTCTTTTTTCACAATATTTTGGGACCTTAACGCATGCTCTAGGATGTTTTCTTTTTGTTTTTCCACCTTATGTTTTCTATGAGATGTAAGGTTGTTTGCTTGTAGGAAGTTTGTCAGACTGTCTTAAGGTGGCTAAGCTGTTTCTAGGGTTCTACTGCGTCTAGTCTTGTTCTGAGGGTTTGAAGGGAGTTATACAGATAAGAAGGTATGCGGATTCCTTCCTAAGCAGGTATTGTAAGGATTCAAGGTCTAGTGTTTCATTCCAAAGATCTAGCTTCCTCAGTCCTTCTAAGCTAATGTCTCAGACCATCTTCAGATTGTCTCTGTCCTTCTTCGGAATGTTGGTTTGCTTCTTGAAGGATACTAGAGCCTATGGTGTAAGCAGCTTACGTATTATTCATATATTATGATAGCTTGTTTCTCTGTATTGGTTACTAGTAATCACAATGCATAACCTTATGGACAGTGTTCACATAATCTACATGCCTTAATTACGATAAGCTCTTGTTCCTGTATTAGTATAGCTTGATTACAGTGATATCATAACTCTTACATATTACTGATATAAGCTCAATGTAAGGATATGGAATATGAAGCGTATAGTCTAATCACTTACACGGGATCAATTGATGTACCATATATAATTGACTAAGCTTAAACTCCATATTAGTAGAAGCTGTAATACATTTATACCTATAACTATTTCACACATATGGCTCTGATTCCCATTGAATTGATTACAATGAGTACTCTTATTCAAGCATTGTGTTAGCTTCTCACTTCCATGGGACTAATCTGATGAATACCGATATAGTGCTTGCAGTAGTTTGGGTTAGGTTCCTAAAGACTATCTCACATGTTTGCCTATGCCATTCAATTTTGTCTATCACATGCATTTTGTTCGTTTCCTTGGAAAAATACTTAGCTCAATTATTTTAGAACTATATATGACTACATATTTGATTATATTAAAATCAGATTTGTTGGATTTATTTACTTATTTATGGTTGAGAATTTATTTGCAGCTCTGTGTCTTATTATCTCAGTGTTTCAGGTTTTCTTCAACAAATTTAAATAATAATTACTTCAAAAATGAAGAAAATGACTTCAAAGAGTCCAGTAGTTCCAATTGTAACTCTTTATGATCTTTGTGGAGTAAATATGTTGTGTAGGCTTTAAGTTTAGTTCAGTTTTGGTTTTGAGCTATTGTTGTGTATTGACTTCTTTCTGTATTCAATAGAAGATGGATGTGTTTGAGAGTTGGGATATTTTACAGAAGTATGTGCTTGTAGGTAAGCTTACTTAGATCTAGGTTATTCTTTCAAAGTTGAAAAACTGCTTACAGTGGCCTGCTTTCTATGATACTTGTTGACTGCAATGAATAATTAGATCTAAAGCATATTGCTACGGTGACTGCATAAATACCATAAGACAATAATAATAAGCCCAAGACCACTGCACATTGACCATAAGAGACTAATAAAGTCATATGTTTTTCTGTTGGTGACTTTCCAAGTGTTTATCTAAGGTCTGGTATATGTTTTCTGATATCTGAAATATGCTTTTCGAGATCTGGTGTACTTGTTTTAGTAAGAAGAAATCAATTTGCTAAGGTTTAATATCCATAAGAAATCACTTATCAGTGTTGGGAGCATCATTTTGAAGCTAATGGTGAAGTATTAAGTGATTTATTTTGTGAAATATAGTTCATCTTTGCAATGGAAAAAGATGCCCCAAGACATAATATGAATTGACATAACAATTTCAAAAGGGAAATAAGTATCTAAGTTATCATTGTAGTGTCTTTTGTGGACTGATATCATTTGTGCTTAACTCGCAAATAAAACTACTTTACAACCAACCAAGCTGCTGTTGGCTTTTCAATGTAGTGAATGCATAGCACCATAATGTTGTTAGTGTTTCAAAGCAATAAAACAACCTAGGTTGTAAGCCAGAATGTTTTTGTGACAAGAAAAAGACACAATCCATCCAAAATCCACATCATAATGTGGTTACAAACAAAAACATATGACACCCCTATTCTTTATGGCCCTGAGAATCTTGAGTGCCAAAACTCCCCGAGTTACCTTCTTGAGCCAAGTAGGTTGGCCTACCTGTCAAGGGTTGATTAGGAAATGGTTGATTGCTGCCATATGATTGACTCCAATTTGCAGCTTCCAACCATGGAGGTATTGAGTACCCATACCTCACATTTGCACTACTGGTCCCTGCATTAAGTGGAGGTGTGTAATGAGCATACATAGAATTGGCACCAACTCTGGTAGGAATAAGGCAAGTGGGTAAACCCTCAGTAGTATAGTGAGGCACTTGAATGTTTATGAGATCTTGGAATAATGGTGTATTATCTGCAATGGAGTCCAATGAGTTTGAAATAATTCTGGTTTCATTAGCTATTCTTGTATCATTGTCAACCATATTGATCATCCCTTGTTCCTTTTCAAGCATTTGTTGTGCCTTTCGTTTTTCCTTTTCCTGTCTTGCCATTTGCTTTTGTTGGTCCTTAATTTGCCTTGCTTTATCTCTTTCAATCTTTTCATCTGCTCGATGTTGTGCGGCAACAATCCTTGCTGCCTTCTTCTCCTTGACTAGATCCTTCTTTTTCTGTTTTAATTCTTGCATTTCAAATTTCTTTTTTTCAGACTCAACTAACAGGGTTATATAGTCCTCTGAGGTGAGTAACTGTGAGCTTCGGCCCAGACGAAGACTACCTGGTGCACCTTGCTTTTTTTTCATTGATACTCTCTGTACTGGTAGCTTTAGGAATTGTCCAAGTGTCTTCTCCACCCCTCCCACCTGCATGTCATTGCTTGGTACTTCCCTTCCAGTTTCTGTTGGAACTGATTGAACTATATCATTATCTTCATTTGATGCCTCATTATGTCCTTCATCTTCTTCCATTGATATATTGTCCACAAAAAAATGAACAATTTCACTGTTCAATTCTGCTGGTTGTGAGGGCATGTTCATGCTTTCTTCATTGGTTGCTGAGACACTATGTGCATTCATATTGATCATTGCTTCTGCTAGCCATGAAGGTGGGGTTACTTGGCTTGGCAATGTCAATTGGTCATTGTCAACTGCATGTTCAGCAATAACATTAACAATATCAACAACAGGAATTTCATGTTCTTGAGTTGGTGGAACAATCTCCATGTTACTGCGAATTTGTTCATTGTTATATTGTGTTTCACATACAGTTTCATCATCTTCAGCATATAAGTGTCCTTGAGACAAGGAAATCATATTACCAGCTGCAACAACATCATCTTGGTCATCTACTTCTTGCACTTCAACACCTGTTTGGGCATTCCCTTCTTCCTGACCATCCACATGAAACGCTTGGCTACAACCAGTATCATGCATGAGAGCATCATAGTTCAGTGGCCAGATTCCTGTCCTCCTAAAGCCAGCCTTGATATTTGATGGTGTCAAAGCCCTTTTAAAAGCTTTACTTGCAAGCTCTGCTAGCTCAAACCTTTTCACCTCAACCCCTGGATTCTTTGCCATCCATGCAGCACGCTCCGACCTGAAATAGTTCTTGAAAGGGCCAAACACACTAACATCAAGGGGTTGCAGTCTATGAGTGGTATGAGCTGGCAATGTCAATAGGTCGATGCCTAAATTGTTTGCTTCCTCAATTGTTTGTACAACCATGTGGCTCCCATGGCCATCTAATATCAAAAGGTGTCTGTTATTAGGCGAGACGCCACCTGGTACCGATGCAGCAAAGTGAAAAAGCCAACTTAGAAACAGTTCTTTAGTCATCCATGCATGGGGATGTGCAGCCATGCATGCACCTGGTTCGCAGTTCTGTATATAGTTTTTCAGTTGATTTTTACCTTTGAATAGATAAAATCCTGGGATTGAAGTACCAATTGCATTAACACAACATAAAATAGTTATCCACTCCCTGCTCTTGGGCAAAATCTTTGGCACATTTCGGCTCCCTCTCTTGGCAATTACCCGCATGCCACAATTCCTCCCTGCCTGTAAACCTGTTTCATCACAGTTCCATATATGGTCTGCTCCATAAGAATGTTTATCATAAGCACTAGAAAGTGTGTCATAGAATTTTTGCACAACTGCAGGGCGCAAATTTAATGCTCTGTCTCTGTCAAGGCCCTCAGCAGTACGCAATACAAGTTCTGGATGCCTTTTTTTAAACCCAAACCACCATGATTTACCAGGAAACCCATCTTTGAATGGGTTTGGCCTCCCTTGACAGATTTGAGCAACTGTTGATTTGAGTTGTATCAACTCTAGCCCATGTCCCAGTTGGGCCATCTCTTTACACCACTCAACCACCTCGGCCTCCTCATCCTCAGTCATAACTGTAAGAGGCCCTCTACGTTTTGTATGAGTCAGTCCATTTATCCAATAATGTATTGATGAGGGAGGAATACCATGTTTTTTTGCAGATGCCCGAACTGAGTATCCATTAAACTCTATGTCGTCAATTGCAACTAACATTTGTTCTTTTGTCCATCCTCTTATAGCACTGATTTTTTTAGTTGAGCTTGCCCCTTGGACTGTTGTTGATGGTGGTTCTGTGGCTGATGGTGTGTTAACATCAGCAGCTGTCACATGGTCATCTTCAACAATGTTCCCTGGTGCATTGCTGGCATCGACATCAGTTGGCCTGTCATCATCGGACGATGTGCATCGCAGCTGCGCACCCCTTGTCACTCTCCTGCCACTTCTCCTTGTACGAGCAGAGTAACTTCCTTTTGCCATAGATGCAACAACCTATAAAATTATTGCATGCATTTAGACATTAGAATATATGTTAAATTATGCTTTATTACTTCTGCAAAAATTATCCCTATGAAGCTGATGATCGAATAATTCCTGTAAGCTAACCTTCAATTCCTGTAAGGTAAGCAACGAATAAGGTCAACAAATAAGGTCAAAACAAGATTTTTACGATGGAGGTAAACTTGTGCTTTTATTTACATTATTGGGACATGTCTTCCTCTGCTTCGCATATCTGGTTACAAAAACTTAGAAATGCTTCCCACTTGACTGATATGGAATTTGTGAGTTTGATTTTAGTTTTTCATGTAATGTCTAAATGAGTCTTTTTCTCTATCTTTACATAATTTCAAAAGAGTTGAAATTATTGCTTCAGTGCTTCCTGTAAGGTAAGCAACAAATAAGGTCAACAAATAAGGTCAAAACAAGATTTTTACGATGGAGGTAAACTTGTGCTTTTATTTACATTATTGGGACATGTCTTCCTCTGCTTCGCATATCTGGTTACAAAAACTTAGAAATGCTTCCCACTTGACTGATATGGAATTTGTGAGTTTGATTTTAGTTTTTCATGTAATGTCTAAATGAGTCTTTTTCTCTATCTTTACATAATTTCAAAAGAGTTGAAATTATTGCTTCAGTGCTTCCTGTAAGGTAAGCAACAAATAAGGTCAACAAATAAGGTCAAAACAAGATTTTTACGATGGAGGTAAACTTGTGCTTTTATTTACATTATTGGGACATGTCTTCCTCTGCTTCGCATATCTGGTTACAAAAACTTAGAAATGCTTCCCACTTGACTGATATGGAATTTGTGAGTTTGATTTTAGTTTTTCATGTAATGTCTAAATGAGTCTTTTTCTCTATCTTTACATATTTTCAAAAGAGTTGAAATTATTGCTTCAGTGCTTCCTGTAAGGTAAGCAACAAATAAGGTCAACAAATAAGGTCAAAACAAGATTTTTACGATGGAGGTAAACTTGTGCTTTTATTTACATTATTGGGACATGTCTTCCTCTGCTTCGCATATCTGGTTACAAAAACTTAGAAATGCTTCCCACTTGACTGATATGGAATTTGTGAGTTTGATTTTAGTTTTTCATGTAATGTCTAAATGAGTCTTTTTCTCTATCTTTACATAATTTCAAAAGAGTTGAAATTATTGCTTTAGTGCTTAGTATTTTATTGGTGTTTACCATGCTTACTGGAAATTTGAATCGTTGAAATTATTGCTTCAGTGCTTAGTATTTTATTGGTGTTTACCATGCTTACTGGAAATTTGGATTCAGTGCCCTGTTTTGATTGTTTCCTTTACAGTTACTCTGTCTCTTCTTTCAATTAATTTGTCCTTAGGCTTTTTGAAACAAATGGCTTGCATCTCCTCATATTACTTCACCGATAGTTCACTAAAATCCTATTTAGTTTGTTCCATGTGCTTGTTGCATGAGCAAAAATAAGCGCGACCTTTGTAAAATGTGACTGAACTTAAAATTCGGCTGAGAGGTCTCACTTTTCATTATATTTTGATATATTTGTGAAATTTTCTCTCATAATCATGTAAGTTCACGGGTTTCTTCAGTATCTGTTTTTCCTGGTATACCACTTAAGCGCGACCATTGTAAAATGTAACTGAACTTAAACTAGTATTTCTGAAATTGGCACCTTTAAAGTTTTGAGTTTTGCAGCTATGGCTTAATAGCGAGCTGGATTACTAATGTAGCCCAAGTATTTTTAAACTTAAAAACACCTGTTTTATTAAGCAGACTTAAAAATAACCCACAGTCGGAGCATACATCGCGCGGTAAAGGCGGAAATGAGCCCCTCCATGGTCGTTAAATAAACACTAAACCCTTGACACGTTCCTTAACAGGTGGCGGATTGAGTTGGCGTGGTGTCGTACGAGGCCACGTGCCTGCAACGTGCTTGTCCGCCAGGTGGAGGGGAGGGCGCACAGGTAATGGCGTCCCTCCCCTAGCCCAAGTATTTTTAAACTTAAAAACACCTGTTTTATTAAGCAAACTTAAAATCTAATAGCATCTTGTCCTCTTATTTGATTTGCTGTCTTTCTGAGCAATATGTTTGATAGCTTACTGCACTAATTTGTTTGTAATCCTAGAAAAAATGATCTATAAACTCTGTATAAAAAAGGTTAATTGTAACTGTATAGGTTAACTGTCACCACCCTATGGACAGAACTGTAATGTAAGAAATCTGATAAATGAATGGACAGAACTGTAATGTAAGAAATCTGATAAATGAAAACAATGAAAACAAAACTGTAATGTAAGAAAAATCTGATAAATGAAAACAGAACTGTAAGAAGATATAACTAACTTGAATATATTGGCCACTGTTTTGTGATGTTGTCTTCAAGTTTGCTGAATAGTTTGAAAGCATAAGATGCAACTTCAACAGTGGGTGGATTTGTTTTATAGTTTTGGGGACTTGATTTTAATTGGTGGACATGGATGCACATGGATTGCAATGGCTTCATTTTGAATGTGTGGTATGGATTTAATTTGCTGTGATCTAATGGTTGGGAATTGTTTATTTGTTGATCCATGTGCTTTGATTTGTTTTAATGAGAAATACAATGAGTTGGGTGTCATTTATTGCAGTTATTGGGTCTGGGTGTCATTTATTGAACAAAGTGGATTTAATTGTTATTGGGTTGGGTGTCATTTATTGAACAAATTGGATTTAATTGTTATTGGGTTGGGTGTCATTTATTGAACATAGGGTGCTTAGTTGTTAAACAACACAGCAGTTATGGCTGACATACATTCCTTTTGTTATGTGCAGGTAGGCATATTTATTTGGGATGCAAAGTTGGAGTTCTCATGAGTGGGGGTTGAAGTGACTGCTGTTTTGTACTTCTGGAATAGACCAGTTTGGAAGCCTTTATGGCTCTAGCTGTTTTCTACTTGGGTCAATATGTTTTGCAATATTAAGTAGTAAAATACTATTTATGGACAGTTGTGGGCCCAGTCAATGTATGGGTGATTTTTGGACATAATTTAAAACTTATTTATACATAATGTTATTTATTTCTGTTTAAAATTTGGTTTCACAAGTCTTAATCACTGGTGGTTTGGTGGGACCAGTATTATATCAACTACTTGTCCCTGCACAAGAATAGGAATCCCTCCCCTACATTAGATCAACCTATTTCATGACGCACACAACCTCGAGTTATTAGGGAATGCAACACCTCCGGCTTTTACTGACATTATCAAATACATGAATACACAATTATTTATTTACTTTACTATGCATTTTTAATAGGAAAAAATAATCTTTCTGAAATTTATTTTAAAAAATCTAATTGGAGTGGTTGAGTGAATAAGTATGAATCGACCAATTACGTACGCAAGCATCCTGAACCGCACAATCGAGCTGTCAAGAACCGTTCCGCGATCAGCCTATGTTGGATTCTCCGCGGCAACAGGGGGTTCTTACCAGATTCAACTTATCTTGGACTGGAATTTCAGTTCGACGACGTTGCCCGAGACTTCTCTGAACATAGCCCCTATCAGCGCGCCGAGGTTGGCCGAAGGACCGACCAGCAGGCGCCTCAAGCTCGGCTTGTTTCTTGGTTGATGGTTCCATCGCCATCGTGAGCGTGTTGTTGGGGTTATCGGCGTGGTTCGTCCGTAGAACTATAAGAGGGAGAAAGGGTGCCGGTCAGAGCTCAGACTGGCTATCCAGCGTGGATCTTACGATCATGGACGGCGAAATGGCGAATCCACCCTACGGCCCTCACCGGTTCTCTTACAAACGTCTTTCGGTCGCGACAAAGAACTGCAGCGCGTCGGAACTCCTGGGAACCGGTGGCTTTGGGAGCGTTTACAGGGGAACACTAGCAGGCCGACGTGGGGCTGCGGCGAATGTGGCGGTGAAGAGAGTCTCTGCCGGGTCGCGACAGGGTAAACGGGAATTCATGTCGGAGATTAACACCATAGGTCGACTTCGACACAGGAACCTGGTGCGGCTTCAGGGGTCCGGGTGGTGCCATGAGCGTCACGAGCTTCTGCTCGTCTACGACTACATGCCCAACGGGAGCCTCGACAGGTTCATCTTCAGACAACCAGAGGAGCAACATCAAAATAACAATCGTCACCCTTTGAATTGGCCACGGACGCACCGAATCTTATGCGGGCTGGCTTCGGCGTTGCTTTACCTTCACGAAGAATGGGAGCAGAAAGTCGTCCACCGAGACGTTAAGCCTAGCAATGTTATGCTCGACCAGGACTTCAATGCCCGTCTGGGTGACTTTGGCCTCGCCCGGCTTATTGAACACGATGAGATATCTCCGTCTGTGAACACCAGGCTGGCGGGGACGCCAGGCTATTGGGCGCTCGAGTGTGGCTACACAGGAAAGGCCACTGCAGAGTCCGATGTTTTCAGTTTCGGGCTCGTAGTGTTAGAAGTGGCCACTGGAAGGCGGGTTTTGGAGCGAAAGCCGCCACTGGCAGACGAGAGTTTGATGGATTTTATATGGAATCTTTATGGGCAGCGAAGAGTTACGGAGGCGTCAGATCCCAGATTGAACCGTTGTTTTGAGGAAGAGCAGATGAAACGAGCATTGATTTTGGGGCTTGCGTGCTCACATCCGGATACGCGGCTGCGTCCATTGATCCGACAAGCGCTACAAGTTCTCATGAACCCCAATGAGGAGATGCCGGAGCTTCCTTCTTCGATGCCATTGGCCATCTATGTAGTTTCTCCACCCATAGCCGGACTTAATTCTCGCCCTGCTTCTCCCTTTTCAAACATGGATCGCGCACGATCACCTAGCAGCTCGGACGGTAGTGAAGTGCCGCCTATTACAACGTCCACTCTGAGGAGATGCCGGAGCTTCCTTCTTCGATGCCATTGGCCATCTATGTAGTTTCTCCACCCATAGCCGGACTTAATTCTCGCCCTGCTTCTCCCTTTTCAAACATAGATCGCGCACGATCACCTAGCAGCTCGGACGGTAGTGAAGTGCCGCCTATTACAACTTCCACTCTTTTTTATCGGGGGGGGGGGGGGGGTGGAGGGGGGGAAGTGCATCCCTGAAGAAGCAATATTTACATATATACCTTGAAGCGTCACAAACTGGTAATCGATCGCTGGTGGAGTGGCTGAAAGCTGACTGCCCCAACCGTTGATTCATGTACTCGTGTGCAAATTACAACGTCCATTCTACACTATGGTAGATAGAGTTAAAACCAAAGCAAAACATAAACATATTTATGTTGATTTGAGTAAAGCATTCAAAAATGAATTTTATGCCATTTTAATCAGAGTATGAAAATCTACGATAATTTAATTGTCAAACTAGCATGCAATACCATTATCTTTGGTTGCTTGGCTCTTTTATTTAATAAAAATTGTATTGTATAGATTTACATTATTTTTGGTTGCTTGGTTGTTTTATTTAATAAAAATTGTATTATCTAGACTTACTTACTAGTAGATTTAGTTATTGTAGGTTTTTATTTTTGCTAAATCTATTCAAATTTTGGGTCAATTTTGTTTAGTTAAGTTTTCTTAAGTTCAAGGAAGACAATCAGTTTTAGGAGATAGTTAAGCTCAGAATTTTAGGGGTTAATATTTTAATGAAGTAATTTTCCATATTTTTTCAAAAAAAGAAAATTTCTCAATTTCCAACTTTTGTTTTGGTAATAGAAATTTTATAGTATAAATTTATTTGATCTCAATACAATATAAAATTATTAGAAATTTGAAAATTTTTAAAAATTATTTCCAAATATTTTTACAGATTTCATATTAAGGATTAATAATATTAACCAAAATTTCTAAATTTTTATATAAATTTCTATTATATGTGTTTCAAGAAAATATCATTTTTACTTCTATTTATATGTTTCAAAATCTTAAAATACACCCCTAATCTATTTTTACTATTAAGGAAAATGTTAAGGATGGAAATTTATCTTAAAATTTAGAAATTTTGGCAAATCATACTAGTTTCTAATAAACAAACTTTAAAATTTCTTGGGATACTTTTGTCAATATATTCAAATTTCTAATAATTTTATGTAGTCTTTATAAAGTTTTGACAATATTCAACGTAAAATAATTATATATTATAAAAGTATAAGAGATTAAACCATTTGCAAAAAACTATATTTTTCAGTAGAGGACATTAAAACTTACAATAGAAAAAGAATAAGGGTGATTGTTTCATAGTGTTAAGACCCTTTTAAGTAGCACTAACATAAGGGATTGAAATTTCAACAATATAATGACTTTCATAATTTAAAATATATATATATATATATATATATATATATATAGCATAAGATTTGAAAAAATATGTAACATAGAGCGAGACATCGTGAATCATTTTTACCAAGTTTAATTTCATTTATGTTATTTAACTATTAAAACTATTGGGCTTAAATAGCAAAAAGAAACACTGTTAATTATTAATTATTAATTAAAAGGCTTTAGACCATACTGCTAAAAGAATCAAAGAAACAGTTGAACAAACTTCTGAGAACAGTTATAACTGTTCCTTCACCATTTTTCCTTAAAAAAGAAAAGGGAACAGAACTTGAAGAGTAGAAAGAAAGAAGATTGTGTTGCATTTTTCCTTGAAAATAACATATTGTGTTATCGTAGTAGTGAGAAAAACATTCTCTATAAATGTTCATCCCTTACTATATATATACTTCAATTATTTTCAATCAAGTATATATATATATATATATATATATATACACACACATATACATATACATATACATATACATATACATATACTTGATTGAAAATAACCTGGTTAAAAAAATGTAGTTACTCATTTTTTAGCAAAAAGTGTAGTTACTGATTTTTCCTCCCTTTTGAATAATTGGCATGTCATATAAACTATATAAATATATCAACTCGTTTTTCCTCCGTTTTGAATAACTGGCATGCCAGATAAACTATATAAATATGTCATTCAGTTTCTTGGTCTTCGTATTAAGAGTGGCTGGAGGTATATATAATTTAATAGATAGTATATATAATTTAATAGATAATAGTGATTGAGAAATTAGCATTTTTAATTAAAAATTATTATAATCTATTTATAAAATAATTATGATTATAAAATTTTATAATAATAAAAATGTTAATATAAATTTGTTTAAATAAAAAAATAATTATTTTTAAGATTTTTGAGTTTTTTGGATGATAATATATAAACAATAATATCATCATATTCGTTCATTCGTCAATATCCATTGACACAGTGAGCGCAAAATATGCAAGTTTTAATATATAAGAGTAGTTGCTTGGACCCATATTCTTTTGACTCTAACTTTGGCCAACAAGGATATAATAATTTAAATAAAATGTCACTCATAATTTGCTTTTGACAGTTTGTCTATCCTTCAGCTTACATGAACCTACTCCCTGACGTGCACCACATCGAGATATTAGGGAATGCACCACCTCCGGTTATTACCAATGTTATCAAAACCATAAAATCACAATTGTGTTGGTAATTTATTTATAAGAATTTTAGTTTAAGTGGGTTTGTGAACAATTTGTTTTTTAGTTGTGTAAATATAAATTTTGAAAAATATGTGAACAGATTTTTAAATTTCTTATTAAAAATTAATAAAATTTATCAAAAAAATTTAAATTTTAATAAAAAGTTCTATCATAATTTTTTTTTCATTTCACTAAATAATTAATAAAATTTCCCAAAAAAAAAATTTGAGTAAAAACATTCTATCATAAATATTTTTCAAAAACATATTAGAAAATAGAAAATATTTTATTAAATATTGGGAAATATTTTATTTTAGTTTTGCATTCAAACCATATTTGATAAGGCTATTCGAAGTGTTCGATGCCAATTTTTTATTTTAACCTTAAATAAGGAGTAACCATCCATTATGAATATTTTGTTCAGATATAGATAGGTCTAATATTATTAAAATTAAATTGTATTTTTTTAATAGGTAAGAGATTTTTTTTTAAATTTTAATATTAGAAAAAATTATATAGTTTTAGTGAGTTGGTTAAGAGTATGTGTTTCTTTTAAAAGGATTATTGGTTTGAAACTAGAGGGGTAGAGTATATATGTTTTTGTAGACTTTAACAGTCAAATCAATCTCTGAAAGTGGGTCCCTTGTTCCATAAACAAGAAGGTCTCATATAACAATGTGGTGTCCCCTTGTCTCACAAACAAAAAAGCCTCATACACCAATATAGTGTCTTGCTTAACAACCACCTTAAAATTATATATATATATATATATATATATATATATATATATATATATATATATATTCTTTTTCTAATAATAATGATGTAATTATAATTATAGTTAAACTAATTAAAAAAATTAATTAATTATTTTCTTATTAAATTATATTTATCTATAATTTTTTAATTAAAAATAAAAATTCTAAAAAACCTTCCCAAATAAACATACCTGCCTGCTGATATAATTATTAAATATAAATATAACATTGTATATTTAAACATATATACATTTAAGCATATATAACACTATTATTGATATATTTTACGGACCCACAAACCAATATTGGCTAGCACTGCATCATATAATGATTTTTAAAATTTAAACCACAATCGACACAACGATTAAATTCGAAAGGTTGGTCTTAATTTTATTTGGAAGGGCATATATTTATCTATCCCTTCAAAGATGAAAAGTTATAAAAAAAAATTGTACTTCTATTAACAAGTGTATATTAAATAAACCCTTTATAAAAAAATTGCCAAAATGAAATGGTGTCCTAAATCTTTAAAGTTAAAAAGTGGCTGCATTAAAACACTATAAAATCTCATTAGAACTTAGTAAATAGGCAAACATGTTTCTCAAATTCTATTAAAAAAAAGGTAAACATATGTTTCTTCTATTCATTAGATGATCTTCAAAAGCATTTGAATTTACATCATTGAAAATATAAATCTATTTGCACAATGGAAAAGGTTGTTTTAGTTTTCATTTGTTTCTAATTTATACTATATGTTTTGTTCAGCTTGAAGTAGTTTAAAGAAAACCAAAGAAACAAATATATACCTTCAACAACCAATGGAATTGAACTTTTCTCTTAACATTGCGTAGTCAAAGAACACTATCTATAGACTTTCATTTCCATTAAAAACTTCAAGCTCTATAGATTAAAAATTTTATGTAATTAATAGGAAATTTTTCTATATCTAATAGGGAAATATTGTAATATGTGATACACATCTACAATGTTGTTGTTGTATGGCTTGGTTGGTCATTTTTTTTTTCTTTGAAAATGGTTTTCAAATTTGGTCCTTACAATGAATTCAATCTTGGTTGATGTCTTATTTTAATAATGTGGTTTCTTTTCGTTGATGTTTTTCTTTTCTAATAATGTGGTTTCTTTTCGTTAACAATGTCATTTAATTATTCTATGATTTCAACATCTCCTTAAAGACCCTTCATAACAACAGCCACATGGACAACCACACAAACTCCTTATTTCCTAGATGTTGAATGGAGAGAATGAAGCGGGAGACACAATAGTAGTTGTATGGATAACTATTGGCATTCTATATCTTTTGGGAAGACCAATAGAGGAAACCGAAAATTAAGTTGTAACCATGTAGGAAGACCAATCTTCGGTTGTATGGTTATAAATAGAGTCCCGGAGTTTCATTTAACACTTGACAGTTCTCCCTAGTTCAAAAATCTACATAATTTTATGGGAAGCGCACTTATTATTTCTTAATTTCTATATATAGTATTAATTTGTATTTTTTCAAAAAGTAGAGAGTTAGTAAAGAAAAATGCTTCTAGTATAAGAGAAGAAATACGGGGTTTTAAATAAAGCTTGATTTTATAAATGCTAAGCTTGATTAAAGTAAGTTCAAATGACAAAAATGCTAGGCTTTTGTAAGAATTCTCGTCGCAAAATCATCTAAAAATAGAAAAGAGATGGTAGTAGCTATTTATGAGAGTATAAAAAATGTT
This sequence comes from Pinus tabuliformis, assembly GCA_031772625.1. Classification (NCBI taxonomy): domain Eukaryota; kingdom Viridiplantae; phylum Streptophyta; class Pinopsida; order Pinales; family Pinaceae; genus Pinus; species Pinus tabuliformis. Next base: position 1,232,035,114 of record CM062804.1, read on the forward strand.
CGTGAATCACTAAGTGTAGTTACCACCATCTAATGGTGTAATTTCATAATTGAACAATCTTGTCTGAATGGTTGGTTGACAAGAAAGAAAGAAAAAATTGCAAATTAGGAAATAAAATGAAGATATAACATAAAATTTCTATGGCTATGATGTAAAAATGTCAATACTATCACTTTAATCTATTTTTAAGCTCGATAAAATTACATCTTTAACTAATCTATTTTATTTATTACTATAAAATGAAAATTTATTCATTTATTTCTATAAAATAAGAATTTAAATTAATAAAGAGATTAGTCTGTTTATATACCTATGTTCGCTAAAAATAAACCCTAAAGAAAGAACCCTATCGGCCTTATTATACTATCTCAAGATTTCCATGTCGAACATCAAACTTTCAAAGTAATGATGTCCTCATGGAAAATGTAAGTAACCCTATCGGCCTTATTATACTATCTCAAGATCTTTATGTCGAACATCAAAGTAATGTCATGAATATGTCATCATAAAGGTAGGATGGAAGATGTTTTCATAGTGGTAGGATGATGAGTACTCGAAGATATTCAACATCCTCAAAGATGTTGGGTATTTCAACTGTGCATTGAATTGTGCCTTGAAGCATCTCAACAACTCTCCCCATTGAAGACCTAAATTCCATATCATACTGTATGTGCCACAATGTAGTCTTTACCACTCTCTCTACTTCTTCCCAATCTATCATTAAATCCACATCCTCTTCAAGCCTCAATTCCAACATCTCTCTCAATCTGATCCCCATCTTCATTTGCTCCACTGCAGGCACTGGGAACTGATAGCCCACGCATTTTCTGACACCCTCCATGATCATATGGTGCCTTAACATTACAATATTTATCCCACTCACAATCTCTAGCAAAATGATGTTGAAGTTGTAGACGTCTGCTAATGGGAATATTTCTCATCCACTCTGGTGTTAGATACCCTCTAGTGCCTCTGATCTGGCGTTAGATACCCTCTAGTGCCTTTGATCGTGGAGAAGCAGAAATTACATTCTCTATCCACAACTCGGCCAACCTGAAGTTTGGTACTTTAGGAATGATATTTTCGTCCAGGAGGATGTTTTGGGGTTTTATGTCACAATGAAGAACCCAGTGCAGGCATTCCTCGTGCAAGTACCTGATGCCTCTCGCCATGCCTAATGTATCAGGTAGATGGTAGTAGTTATTTACAAGATGAAAAAAAAGTTTGTGAATCACTATCTAATGGGGTAATCTCATAATTGAACAATCTTGTGTTAATGGTGGGTTGAGAAGAAAGAGTAAAATTTTACAAATTAAGGAAGGAAAATGGAGATACCACATAAAATGTATGTGGTTATGATGTAAAAATTTCAATACTGTCACTTTAATCTATTTTTAAGCGCTGGAAAAGTATGAAAAATATCATTTCAAATGATGAATTGCATACTTATTGAAGGCCATTGATTGGGACCGTGAAATCGCTTTCCTTTATCGACACTAGCTTCATAAGCTTCATAACTCCCCTTCCAATCCCCTGGAAAAATGAATATATGAAAAATTACGAAGTGAAATACTTCAGTGGATTGATTTTTGAGAGTTGAGCAGAGCCAGATGTAATTACAAGAAGAAGTAAATATAAGGAGACACAAATCCACATCAAACCTTTGGGTTGAATGGAAGGATTAAGAGATTCTATTTGATACAGAGTGTAACCTCAATGGTTCTCATTCCTCAGCAATTTCAGTGTTTCCTCCTCTATAGGGGCAAAAAGCCATCGACTTTGCTCAATGAAAACCCAGGGAAACAAAAGTTGAAAATTAAAACTGAGAGTTAAAAATACCTTGAAAAACTTGTGTTGCACCTGCGGTAAGGTTGGGATTGGAAAGATCAATGCAGGCAAGATTCACAAGCCTAGAACAATCTACCTCAGTCATCGTGAATTCTTTGTCTAAGATGCCCCTGGTTCACATATACCAATAGATAGCTACTCTTCCTCTGTTATTAATGAATGCAAAAAAAACCTATGTTATCAATGAATGTGAACATAAACCTCAGATCACAACTGCGAACTCTATAAGTGCCGCCATTATCATTGATGACATCAAAATGCATGAAAAACCTCCATTACGTCCCATTGCACTTTCTTTAGTGTAGCGTTACATCATTATGAGAACTGGAATTTTCAGAAATATCCTATGGACAAGCAACCCTTTATAGAGCATTATATAATATTATCTAATTTTTAAAAAAACTTGTAAAATCAAAATTTAAGTTTCTTTTAAATGATAAATTTCGCTGAACACTTCTCTAACCTGCTAAAAGACTTCCAAAAAGGTGTTACATGTTCAAATTTGAAAACGGATCGGCAGCCGCTAAAACTGCACTCTCGTTGACAAACAACTTAAATGCTATTAATTTTGATCGATGGAAGTGTTAAGTTATAATTTTTGTTTTCGGTAAAAAAAATATTTATTTAATCTCTTTTATAAGAATAAAATACGTTCGGCACAAAATACATTCTTCCGTGTAATAACATTAATAAGAGATTTGAAGTTTTAAAATTTAATAATAAATCTTTAATTTTACTATAATTTTATTATCACAATTTATTAAATTTTAATTTAAAATTTTTGGAATTAAAATTAAGAGTGGCTCAAGACAAACATTTTAGTCAATGTAATATGATTTTCAAATTTTTTTATTATAATGATATTTATTTTTTATTTTGGACTAACTTACATTGTAAAATTGATCTATCTCTGAATTCTATGGTCTACAAAGATGTTAGAAATCAATGAATTAGAATTATTATTTTAATTTGTTTGATAACTTAGTTAGGTGATAAAGGGAATTGTTGATGACATTAAATAAGTAATTTATTTAATTGATAGGCAGTAATGAGTCATTTTTCGCTTAAGTGTTACATGATAAACAAGTGTTAACTAGAGTGAGTAAATATAAAATAGTAGTTAATCTGCTTAGGTTATTGTGCCTATTCCACACTTTGTTTTGAGTCTAAAAGAAATAAAACTTTGTTATACCAATAAAAACCCAAACTAACGATCAAATTTAGTCCCTACAAGCATTATCAAAATAGACCCATGGTCTAGTTTTATTTAGGAATACAACTTTCATTAACCGTGGAGCTTTTAGTATATCTACAAGCATTATCAAAGTAGGCCCATGGCTTGCTTAAATTTATTTAGAATCACAATTTTAATTTTATTTAGGATCACATGTTTCCTCAGCTTTCGAGATTTTAGTACATCATCTGACACAAAACATATCATTAAAATATATATTTCATCACCAGTGGAGATTTTAGTATATCTTATGACAAACAATAAATCATTAAAATCTATATTTAACAAACAATTTAAAAGAAAAGATGAAAAATGGCTTTAAACATGATACATTTCTAACAATCCAAATTCCAATAACACAAGAAAACAAAGACACCTCCATTTCTTCATATTTCTATCTACAAACCACCTTTTCCATTTATATTGTATCATAGATCATGTTCATAATGAATCATTTTCCTCCAAACCTCAACATATTAAGTACAATGGACATAAAAAATGGATGAGCTTCAACCAAACCTAAACATAATAAGTACAATGGAGAAAAAGGTGCATACATAGTAGACATATTCTTGACTCTATTTTATTGGTTTGAACATTTAGTTTCAAGTTTGAAATTTGAAAAATCTTTCACAACCACCATTCTATATCCATGGCCCCACCTGTATAAATTCCTTCTGCTCCATTCTAACTCCAAATTACAAGTTGTTCTGATGAGAGAATTTGATATGAACTCTCCATAATTACCTAATGAAAACTTGTCATGGAGATGTTCTTTGGTCATAAATAAATCATCAATAGAGAGCCATTCATGTGACTACTCATTGGTAGCTTTGACCATTGGTTAATAACTTTCATAGAAGGGCCTAGATATATGCTCAAATATAAAAATATTTTGACTACATTGATAATGACATATTTTCCCAGACTTATCACCATTCCATTTCGAATATTCAAAGCTAAAGGCTTTTCTATAAGTGAAAAGACAGTTAAAAACTTTTCAATAATTAGAATCTTGAACGCTCACTATGAGAGTCTAACACCTATCTCAAGGTAGTGTACTTATCCAAAAAAAAAAAATCCCAAAATTTAAAACAATTTTACTCAAACATTTCATCAAGTGATGGTTTTGAGCATGGACCTTGTCATTTAAACCTAAAACTTGTATGATCCTTCTTTATCTATATTATTGTTAGAGATAATGGAGAATATCCTAGAATAGTTAATTGGTTCACGGTACCTTAGGATAGGAATTATTTTCTATTTCTTAGGGTATGGTTCTAACTTCCCTAAAACCATGTGTGAAATTTAATGTGTGATGTACATGGACAACAAATAGCGTCTGTACAACCAGACTCTCCTGGTTCAGACTCTCGTTCCTAGAGCTGACTAGTGGATGTTTTTTATTAATTAAAACATCGTGTTTTAACATGGTATCAGAGCGACAGGGTTGAGAAACATGTTCGCTGAGTGAAGGATTTTCTCAGCACACCTAAGGCGAAATCGTCGCGTGGTTTGGGGAAAAAAATCATGCCGATCCCACTGTGAAACTTTCCGTGATTTTATTTTGGACGATAGTCACGAATTTGTGTTGGATAATCGCACCAACCATCGTGAATCCGTGTTGGCTAATCGCACCGACCGTGCAAACAAAAAAAGGAGGGTTGCATCGTGGCGGTGGTTGCCGAGAGAAGGCTGCATGGAGGCCAAGGTCTACCGAGAGAAGGTTGCGGTGACCCTATACATGGTTCCTCAAAGGATTGTCGTGGAGAGTGCACAATGCGGTGGAGATTTGCTAGAGGTCGCGTGGATAGGGCACGCAGATTACAATTGATTAGCCAGTGCTAGAGGCTGTTGAAAATACCATAAATCAGACTCACAGAGATCAATGATTTCTGTCTTTGACATAGATCTGGGGTAGATCTAACATATATATATATATATATATATATATATATCAAATTTTTTTAATCGCCAAGATAATAATCAAATGATTGAAGCATACTTGAATGAGCATAACAAGCTCGATAGCTCCAATTATGCGAATTGGAAACTCAAGATGCAGACTCTGCTAGAAGTGTAGAGTGCTTGGATGATTGCAAATGAGGATGAGCAAAAGCCAGCAGCTAGATTAGCATCGATCCCAGATTGGGAGAAGCGAGAAGGTAAAGCAAGGATGCTGTTGAAGATGTCAGTGAAAGACTGTATCATACCACATATCAGAGAATGTAAAAGAGAAGGTGAAATTTGGGGAATATTGAAGGATTTGGATGATATCAGGAATACAAATCATCTTCTGTTCCTCAAGAGCACGATTTTATCCCTCAAAATGGAGGAGAATGAAACAATTGTTGCCTTCATAGCGAGGATCAAAGATCTGAAGAACGAATTGGCAAACATTGGTGAAATAGTTGCAGATACAGATCTAGTAACAATTACCATGAATGGTGTGACCGATCACTGCCAAACATTTATGATGGGGATAAATGCGAGAGAGAAAATCCCAAAGTTTGAAGAACTTACAGGAATATTAATGCAAGAAGAAGAAATAAGATTGACTCTAAAGTCCCAGAGTGTAGATCTTGCGTTGATTGTGAAAAATAACTTCTTCCAAGGAAAAGGAAATCCACAACAACAAAACAGAGGAAACTCACAAAAAATACCAAATCAGACTCAAGGTATGCATTCGAATAGAAACAACTCTGAAATTAAATGTTTTTATTGTTGAAAAATTGGTCATATCGCTAGGTAGTGGAGGAAGAAGAAATATCATGAACAATAGCAGAAGCAGAAATGACATGCAGGTCATCTCGCAACTAATAATCATGAGCAGAACTTCAGATTGTTCATGGCAGACTTTGATGAGAATGTTGATGCAAACATATGGTATGTAGATTCGGGAGCATCAAAACATATTATGGGGAACAAGCAATGGTTCGAAAATTCTAAAGAAATCAACGACGGAGCACAAATCTACGTAGGTGATGACAGAAGTCATCAGATCAAAGGGTGTGGAAAATTTTCTGTCATTTTACCTAATGGTACTGTAAGACAAATTCATAATGTCATGTATGTGCCTAGTGTAACAAAGAACTTGATTTTTGTATCCATGATTACAAATCAAGATCTTAAAGTTGAATTTTTAAAATCAAATTGTTATATTAAATATCTGTTAGATGGAATGAAGACTATTGCTACAGGAATTAGAACAGGAGGTATGTACAAATTGGATGTAAGACCAGCACCAATTCGAGCTTTGGTAGCAACGAGTTTGACTACAAAAGAGATGTCGCATGAGAGATTTGGTCATATCAACTACAATGATTTGTTGTTACTTCAGAAAAAGGAAATGTTAAGAGATCTTCCTATCTTAAAACAAGTGCATAATGATTGTGATGCCTATACATTAGGAAAGATGTGTAGAGATGAATTCCTTCTTCGAGTAGAGAAGAAACAGAGAGACATACTTGAATTAGTGCACACGGATCTTTGTGGACCTATGCAAACAAAGTCATTAGGAGGTGCACTGTATTTTTTTACTGTTTATTGATGACTACACAAAGTTTTCTTGGGTATATTTTTTGAGTAAGAAAAGTCACACATTTGAATACTTTAAGCAGTTCAGAAACATGATTGAAAAGCAAACAAGGAAGCATATAAAAATTCTACACTTCGATCAAGGGGGAGAATACAGGAAAGATGAACTTATAAAGTATTGTAAATGCCATGGGATATTATAGCAATTCACAGCACCCCATACTCCTCAATAGAATGGAGTAATGGAAAGAAAGAACATAACATTGGTGGAATGTGCTAGGAGCATGTTGAAAGGTAAGGATCTTTCGAATGGTTTTTGGGCTAAAGCATTGAATACTGCAATTTATTTGAAAAATAGGAGTCCTATAAAGAGTCTTGAGTTTAAAATTCCTTATGAAGCATTATATGGATTTAATCCTGTAGTAAAACATTTAAGAGTTTTTGGTTCAAAATAATTTTCCCATATTCCAAAGGTAGACAGAAGAAAACTAGATTCAAAAGCCATTATATGTACCTTTATAGGGTATTGTTCACAATATAAAGCTTATAGATTATTTAATCCCTCTACTCACAAGATTTTCATTAATAGAGATGTCATATTCCATGAGCAGGATCATAAAGAATCTGATAAGCACAATGAGGAATGGGATATTTCGTTCTTGGTGGAAGAAAGTGAAGAAACAGGAAAAAATCAGGATCAACAGATAAAGGGCAGCAATCAAGATATGTCCAACAAAGGAAACTCAGAATGGGTCAAAAGCTACACCAATGCTCAGAAGATTAGGTAGCCAAACTCAATTGCCTGCTAGATACAAGGAAAATGCTTTCATAACTAGTATGATGAATGTAGTTGAACCTTCTAGTTATAAGGAAGCAAATGAATGTAGTGAATGGAAAACAACTATGGAACAGGAATATGAATATGTAATCAGGAACAACACTTGGGAGCTGGTTGAAAATCCTAAAGGGAAACAAACCATAGGTTGCAAATGGTTGTATAAACCAATGTGTAATGCAGATGGAACCATAGATAAACTAAAAGCTAGTTTGGTAGAAAAGGGGTATTTACAAAAAGAAGGCATTGACTATGAAGAAACCTTTGTCCCTGTAGCTAAACTAAATACCATCAGAATGTTGATTTCTTTAGCTACTAAGAAACATTGGATGATTCACCAACTAGATGTAAAGTCTGCATTTTTAAATGGATAATTGAAAGAGGAGGTTTATTTAGAGCAACCTGAGGGGTTTTTCAAAAAAGGGAAAGAACATTTAGTCTGTAGATTAAAGAAATCTCTATATGTACTAAAGCAAGCACCCAGGTCCTGGTATCAAAAGATTGATTCATTTTTTCTGCAACTTGGCTACAATAGAAGTAAAAACGACCCTAATCCATATACCATGAAAGATCATCACGGGTACATAGTGTTGATTTATTTGTTTGTAGATGATTTAATTATTACAGGTGATGTTGTTGCTCTAATCAAAGAAATCAAGCAACAAATGTCACAGATGTTCGAAATGAAAGACCTTGGTGAATTAAGATAATGTTTAGGTCTTTAGATCTGGAGAGATTCAGGGCAAACTTTTCTGTCCGAGGGTAAGTATGTCAAAGGTCTACTGGAAAGATTCATAATGGATCAGTGTAAGGCTGCAGCAGTACCATTACAGCAGAACATTAAACTTCAAAGTGAGGATGGCTCTAACGAGGCAGATGCGACACTTTATATATAGCTGGTTGGGAGCTTAATCTACCTGACCACTACAAGAAAAGATTTGGTTTATGCAGTCAATGTGCTAAGTCAATACATGTCCAAGCCACTTGAGAGTCATTGGAATGCAGCAAAATGTGTTTTGAGGTACCTACAAGGTACTGTAGACTATGGTATTATTTATATTGATTCTTCTTATGTTAGATTGACAGGATTTACAGATTTAGACTGGGTTGAAAATGTAGACGACCGCAGATCCATAATAGTCTTTGCATTCAGCATTGGATCCCAAGGTGATTACATGGAGCAGTAAGAAACAGAACACAGTTTCCTTGTCTTCAGCGGAAGCAGAGTATCAAGCTATGTGTGCAACAACATATGAGGCAGTTTAGTTGTGGAGAATTCTCCAAGATGTTGGGGAAGAACAAAAAGATGCAACAACAATCAAATGTGACAATCAGAGTTTAATCAAACTTGCTAATAATTCGGTGTTTCACAAAAGCACTAAGCACATTGATAAACAATTCCACTTTGTCAAGGAGAAAGTGCAACCAAAAGAAGTCCATCTTGTATGTTGTAATACATGTGATAATGTTGCAGAAATTTTCACTAAGCCTCTTGAAAAAATTAAGTTTGAAATGTTTAGGGAGATATTAGGCATATTTTTGAACCCCTTCTCCATTAAGGGGGAGTGTTAGAGATAACAGAGAATATCCTAGAATAGTGAATTGGTTCACGATACCTCACGATAGGAATTAGTTTCTATTTCTTAAGGTATGGTTCTAACTTCCCTAAAACTGTGTGTGCTATTTAATGCATGATGTACATGGACAGTTTAGAGCGTTTTGTAGGGCCAGACTCTCCTGCTTCAGACTCTTTTGCATAGAGCTGACCAGTGGATGTTTTTTATTAATTAAAACGTTGCTTTTTAACAATTTTCATATCCCTATATTTGTGGTGTTGTTGTTTAATTCGTTAAATTGTAGCATTTTTTTTTCATTTTTTTCCTTATTTTCAATCATATTTAATAATTAAATTTATCTGATATTTTATTTTCTAGTTACATATGTGTGTGTGTGTGTCTGTATTAATTTTATTTTTTTCCTTTTCTCATTGAAATGCAAATATGGAAAATAATCATGTGTTGTATTACACTTTAGCGGTTTGTGCTATTGCTAAAGAAATATATTTTCTTGTGTATATTCATAAAATTTTTGATGGAAAACTTGGGTTTTATCCCAGTTTTGTTGATGAAAATGTCAACATCTTGGATGAAATGAAATCAAATGTGAAATACATGTTGCATGTGCACCAGAGAGAATCAGGAAGAAAAGCTAGAAGAGACTGGTTGGAAAGGGTCAAGGGTCATGATCACTATGTTGTTGATTTGAATTGGTGTTTCTTTTGTCATCAATATGGCTGTGTTTTGGAAGAGGCTATTTAATGAATTCCTTTTGATGTAGTATTTAAAGTTTATTTTCATGTTAGAATTATTTGATGTTAAGACATAAACAAATATCTATTAATTTAAATTCTCCTTTTTTCGATTGCAATATCATTTAAATCGATTATTTGACATTTGTGTTATTATCTAAAAATTTGTATATGAATGTCCATAAAATTTTCTATGGTGTTGTTTTTCTTACATTGCAATGTTTTTAATTCAGATGTGATTTTATTCTCCCATCTTGTGATGTTATGCTGTGTAGCAATACAAATAGTTCAATTATTCCAATTGTGTTCCCTTCCTTTAATTACTATCCTTCAATTTAATGTTGTTCTCTTATGTATGTAATTGGTTGGGTTTTTAGTATCATTCCCTTCAGTTTATTGATGCTTTTTTCAATTTATAGCTAGGTTTATAGTATTAATATTTGGGCTTTATGTTTGTTTGGATATTTACGATATTTATCTTATGCTTTATATGCTTTGGGTTTTAAATGTTGATGACATGGGTTTGTGACTATTGTAGAAAAAAACCATGTTGAGTCAATCTTGATCATGGTCATACATGTTGGTAGTCAACCTTGGTCAACGATGATGAATCATGATGGAGAATGGTTGAGTGTGGATTTTTGATGAAGATTGTTCCAATATGAAATTATCTATGGAAAAACATTTTTTGTCACGATGGTTATTCAGAGCTAGCTTGGTTTATAGTTGCGGTGTTGAAAGGTCAACCATGGTCAATAACTATGGTCAAATGTCACTTTCTGATAAGGATTTTCTCAATGTGAAAATCAACCATGGTCAGCTATGTTTGTACTAGGGTTTGTAATATTTATCCTTGGGTTTATATACCTTAGGTTCATAATTCCTTGCGGTTTTAGTATTGATCCTCCGGTTTTTTTTTTTTTCCCTTCGGTTTATGGTATTAATGCCTCCATTTGTTAATGTCATGGTTCAACCATAGTTGGGGATGGTTCAACATTGCATTGTGACAAAGTTTGCATCAAAATGAAAATCAACCATGGCCAAACATGGACATGCAGGTTTATTGGACGATCTATAATAATTTTCTTCAAGTTTAAATACATGGCCTTTATATTATTCGATTGGGTTTATTGTTTTTTCTTTGGGTTGAATATTTTTCCTTTTTCATAATAATCCCTTGGTTTTTTAGTATTAATTTCTTGGGTTTATAATATTAATAATGGTTTACCATGGTCTACCATGGTCAATCATGTTCAACGATGGTGCAACATTGCATTATGACAATGATTGTCTCAATATGAAAATCAACCATGGTCAATCATGGTCCTACATCACATTGTGACAAAGGTTGTCTCAATATGAAAGTCAATCATGGTAAAGCATGGTCAACCATGGTCGTGTGTTACGTCGTGACAAACGCTGTCTTAATATGAAAATTAAGCATGATCAACTATTTTTTTTCAAGGTTTATAATTTTTATCTTAGGTTTTATATACCTTCAATTTATAATATCGATCCCTTGGGTTTAGCGTTATTCCCATGGTTTCACAATCCATTGGGTTTATTATTCACTTAGGATTATAATATCAATTATCGTCAACCATGGTCAATAATGCTCAACCAAATTCAGCGGTCAATTGTGCTCAACCATGGTCAATAATCGTCAACCATGTTCTTGCATCACATTATGAAAAAGAATGTCTTCTGAACATGCACAATGGAAGGAGGGATGCTCTTGCTCCTTTTAGATATCGAGACATTTTATCTATTTTAACTCTTACAAGTATATCAATATTCAATCAAACTAATGTTTATAGGATTTGGAGCACCCATGTGACAACTTTTTTCGCTAATCCCTCTTGTAAATATTGCCATGAATCATAATTCATGTAAATAACATATGAAAAATGGTAATGATTTTCTTTGGTTAAATCACATTCTCAGTTTTTGTGGGTTATCGTAAACCATTACAATTCGAAGGTGGTTCATAATTTGGATGAATACAAGTGGTTTTAGAAAATTCCAATGAACCACTAATCACACCAAGTGATTTTTCTTTAGTTGTTGTTACATCTTAATTTTTAACTACAAGGGATTGTTTAGAAAATCTTCGGCAAAATCACATAACCAAACTTTTGTCGACGCGTTTCGAACCAACCAGTGTGGTTCATCGTCAGGACAAGTTGAAGAACCAATCCGGCTTAGCTTGAATAAATAGAGCGTGCAGAGACTCAACAGCTATAATGCTAACGGCTAATTTGACTTAATGTTCCTCGTCAAATCACTAAATTAATAAATTAATGTTTCTAGAAATATCTAAAATAGGTAAATCAATGAATTCATTTACAAATAAATAGATATATTAGTATTATTAACGAGAATCCATAGTATAATATTCATATTTTAATTATAATGGTCATTATATCTTATAATATAAATTAAATAAATCAATCCAATATTATTTAAATAAAAGTGAAAGGTAATCCATCACTCTTATTTTAACAATTTAGTTACACTAGGTAAAAGTGTAATAATTATTAATGGTCCATTGGTAAGTTAGGACTTTTACTATTAAGTTCTTTAAAATATATCATATTTACTATTTAAAATAATGGTCCATTAAAATACTAAGGTATATAAAATAATATATGTTTATTAACTAATCTATATCTACTTATTAATTTGTAATTCCAAACAAGTTGTTAAAATATTATTATTCCTAGAATTTAGTTATAATAGGTAATTACCATAAACTAATATTATCAAAAATTATCCTTTAAACCTACTGGTCCAATACTAAAAAATCGTTCAATATTTTATAAAAATATTAAGGTAAATAAGTCCTTAGGTAAATATATTATTACCTATATGGTGGATAAAGTCCAAGTATATTACTAATAGAATAACTAATATTAATGGTGTTTCATAATTTATCGTTTAAATATATATTTATTCATTCCAAAAATATTAAAGATAGCAATGTCATTAGAATTATAATTTATAAGGTTTAAAAAGGGGGGGTTTTTAGACAATAGTAAAGGGAAACTCAATTCTAAGGTTATAATAGAAATAATTATAGATGTATGAATAATGAAATAATGGAAAAACAAATCTAATTTTAATAAGCCCAATAGTATCATAAATAGGTTAAGGTTAATACAATAATTAGCCCGAAACCAATTCCTAACTAATAAAGACTTAAACATTCCATAGTAATCGGACCAATCTGCCAAAAGAAAAATTAAAGGAGGGGGGAGACTGATACCCTAAGATAAACCAAAAAAGGGGAGAATGAGGAGGCTAGGAGGATAAGGCTGGGACCCAGCAACTGCTGATCTTCCAGCCATCATCCCTATTAAGATTGTTCGGCCTTTTCTCAATCTCCAGGGCCTCTCTAAATTTGCGATGGTGAAACTGCGCAATTTTGGCAATGACCTGAGCCTCCTCTATACATACATGATGCATAGTCTTCCCCGCATGCTCAGCTAGGGCCGAGGACTTGGTCCTGCCATGTCTTAAGTCAACCGAATGCTCGCTAATCTGCTGATTGATAGAGCGACCAGTCTCACCAATATAGGGGGTCCCACAGGAACACGGAATGACATAGACGCCCTTCATGTCCTTAGGGTCAATCGGGTCTTTCACAGACCTGAGGGAGCCACGGATAGTATTGAGAGGTCTAAAAGTTGCGGGAACATCATACTTCTTCAGAATCCTCGCAATCCTGTCCGTGATTCCTTGGATGTAAGGAAGGTTCACACCCATGATACGATCATTAGGAACCCTTCGGATTGAAGGCTCCTTCTTGGCCCTGAGGAAGGCTTTCTGACCTAGGCGCCTATTGTAACCATTCTTCTCAAAGACTTCTAGAAGGTGAGCCTTCTCCGCTTCCAGGCTCTCCTCATCCGAAATTCTGACCGCACGGGTGGCAAGCGTGCTAAGAACCCCTAACTTCTGAGCGGGGAAATGATGCGAAGACGCATGCAAGTATTGCTCAGTATGCGTCTTCTTTCTATACACCTGATGAGAAAAGGAACCATCCACTTTCTTAGAGATGAGAACATCCAAGAACGGAAGACAACCATTATCTTCTTTTTCCATCGTGAATTTAATGGCGGCGGATTGGTTGTTGAGGTGACTGAAGAAACGATCCAGCTCGTCAGGACCATGAGACCAGACAACACCAGTGTCATCAACGAATCTTTTCCAAAGCTTAGGTAAGAGGCGAGAGGAGGCCAAAGCCCTAGACTCAAAATCCTCCATGAAGAGATTAGCCACGACGGGGGACAAGGGGGAGCCCATAGCAACTCCGCAAGTCTGTTCATAGAATTCTCCCTCGAAGCTAAAAAAGGTAGAGGTAAGGCAAAGCTCAACTAACTTAGCCGTATCAGGGTCAGTTAGCTTATTGATAACCATCATGGCCTCATTGATAGGAATGCAGGTATAAAGAGAGACCACGTCGAAACTTACCAAAATGTCCTCGGGCTCAAGATTAATTTTCTTAAGATCCTCAATAAACGAAGCTGAGTCTTTTACAAAGGACTCAGTCTGCCCAACCAAGGGTCTCAACTTTGCGGCGAGGAACTTGGCCAGGAGGTAAGTCGGACCACCGATGGTATTGACAATGGGTCTCAGGGGGACCCCCTCCTTATGGATTTTAGGAAGACCATAAATCCTAGGAGTGATGGGGTTACCCTCAATAAGTTTCTGGGCTAGAGGAATCGTGGAATTGCACGACTTGATCGCAAGGGCGACCGCTCTGGAAACCTTTTTGAGGGGATTCTTCGAAAGCTTCTTATAACTCCCACTATTACACAGATGGTCAAGCATCTTATTTCTGTAATCCTTTCTATCCATGATAACGGCAGCCCCACCTTTATCAGCTTTTAAGACCACGACGTCATGATTACCGTTCAAGCTCTTCAGAGCCTCAAACTCAGCCTTGCTGATATTGCTACGGGGAGGCTTAGCCCTCCTCAGGGTGACGGCACAATCCTGCCTAATCGTGTCTTTAATCTTATCAGGAAGGTTCTTAATGCCGAATTCCACATCGCAAATGATGTCCTCAATCGGGATTTTTCTGGGTGCTAGGGCAAAATTAAGACCTTTCCCTAAAAGATTAAAAACCGCAGGCGGAAATGAAAAACTTGAAAGATTAACCACTCTATTGTCCTTAGGAAAGGAACTCGAATTTCCCGCCGACATACCCTTAATATCCGTCTTACAAAATCGGCTATCAAACCCACCCAACACTCCGTTACCACAACTATTATTAATATTATCCATATCAGCCTTATTATATTTAACTATTACCGCATTATTCCTATCATCACAATTGTTTAAACTAATATTATTACTTAATTCGCTACTCAAATTGACGTTACCATTAATGTTATTCAAATCGCTCCTCAAATTAACGTTACCATTCATATTAATATTCATTACGCTATTCGAATTTACATTACCACTTATATCATTACTTAATTCATTACTCAAATTATCGTTATCATTAACGTTATTCAAATCGCTCCTCAAATTAACGTTACCATTACTATTCATTACGCTATTTACATTACTACTTATATTATTGCTCGAATATGGGACAATATTATTTAAGGGGCTATTTACTATGGATTCTCGTTAATAATACTAATATATCTATTTATTTGTAAATGAATTCATTGATTTACCTATTTTAGATATTTCTAGAAACATTAATTTATTAATTTAGTGATTTGACCAGGAACATTAAGTCAAATTAGCCGTTAGCATTATAGCTGTTGAGTCTCTGCACGCTCTATTTATTCAAGCTAAGCCGGATTGGTTCTTCAACTTGTCTTGACGATGAACCACACTGGTTGGTTCGAAACGCGTCGACAAAAGTTTGGTTATGTGATTTTGCCGAAGATTTTCTAAACAATATTATGGATCACAGAAGTCTAAATTCCTTAATAATTTCCCTACAAGGGATTACTGAATGATTATTTTATCTTAATTCTATTGTTTCATGCTCCTTTTTTTCTTGTTTTGAATCATATTTACTAATTTATACAGTATGGAGCACATAATATGAGAAGTGAGACAACTTGAATTACTTGTATTTGCATGAATTCCTTGAATTGCATAATCTTGTTGTTCTCTCAATTCCTGTCATATTTTTCTCATTCTTTCTTTAGCTTTTTATCACACTTCCTCTATGCTTGGCACTTTATCTCCTTTTCAAGATCAAAATATCTAATTTACCATGTTTTTTGTGATTTCTTGTGTAATTTCCATGTTATGTTATTTTTCTATGAATGAATGTTTGTTTTTATTTTTTTATGCATGCACATTTAGATTAGTTTTGCTTTATTTTTTTGAGGTGGTAGCAAGAACTTGATTGAGCTCTTAGGTCTGTAGCTTTTCCATCAATGGCATTAATATAGATAGTGAGCAGTTGATGGGCGTTTAAGTATGAAATGGCCTAATTGAGCTACAATATCAATAACTTGATCATGCTCATAGCTCGATCGAGCCCTTGATTAACCACACTAATGGATCGATGGAGGGTTTCTTAAACCCTCAATCGAGTTATTTGAAATTTTATTTTAGGTTCTCAATTAAGCATTCTAAGTGCTTGATCGATCTATTGATGTCCTAAAAAACACAGTTTTAACACCCCTTCAAGATATTTCTCTGCAACACCATTTTGTACCCTTGCTGACTTAAGGAGAAAAAATGTCTTTTAGTGGCGAAGTTGATCATGTTGGATTCGTTAATGCAATGGCATATGAGTTTGAAATTTTTGAATTCATATGACATTTTTCATCTAATTTCTTTTAAAAATAATTCTTGAATTTTTTTGGATAGTTTTGAAGGGGGCGAATAAAAAATCAATAACATAAAATATACAAAATGAAAACATTTCAAAAAATACCATTATCTTTGTTTACAAGTCCTCCTCAAAAGGGTACTCTTGGTTTTTGAATTAGTTGATTTTTTTTTACGTGAACACATGTGTTTGTAAAATGCAATTGAAATATTACTTTTCCAACTTTGAAAAATAATAAAAAAATATAAATTTACATAAAAAATAAATTCGTAATATGATAACTTATATATATACAGAGAGAGAGAGAGAGAGAGAGAGAGAGACATTAGACTAAGTTATGCTATGTGAAGACACACATACCTCTTAAGATGTGTGGAAATTTACAAGGATAAACATTTCATTTAATTGAAAATTGACAAGGACACTAATTTTTTTTGCAAAAAATATCATTAGGACAACAATATAATTCTCCACAAATTGTGTTTTTACTCCAAATCAAAATACACAACGCTTATATGCATTTTGAGGACTTCAATTCAATAAAAATGTAAAATTTTTAAATTTAATTGCCACACTTGGCTCAAAAGTATAACCCATCTTCACACATTCCCTTGTATAAATATATATTAACAATAAAATTATTAAAATAAAAAATAGAAAAAAAAATTCATAATTTATAAACATTAATTATTTTAACCATTTTTAAAAGTAACCCAACTAAATTATTAACAATAGATTAACTAGTTTCCTAGTCATCGTATAACAGTAGGTAGAGGTATATATAATTTATGAGATCGTGATGAAAAATTGTATATAATTTATTAAATAAAAGTGATTAAGAAATTAAAATATTCAATAAATGATTAAATATTATAATTTAAAATTCAAAATAATTATAATTATAAAATTTTAGAATAAAATAAAGGCTATATGTATATATAATTTATGAGGTTGTTGTTAAAGTTTTATATAATTTATTAAATAAAAGTGTGTAACATCGCTAAGTAATCTCACATGAAAATGTATGGAGATAGAATTTTTTTACATAATTTACCTACGGGTAATTATCCAAATCACTACTCGAGATTGCTCATTAACTATTAGGTAGAATTTTCATCATTACATAGAGTAACTTTAGTAAAGGAATAGTAAGTTACATAACCCCTAACAACCACTATTGTAGCATATTAACATAAACTTTCTGGTGTAACCTTGCATCATTTTTATGATTTCTTTAACTATATTAGTTAATCACATATTTGATATTATAAATGCCACATCATGCAAGGAATCAACATCATTAAACTGACACAATAATAAATCACATCATTAAACATCAATATCCCCCAAAAACCCTGTAAGGTGAAAACCAACAAACGTTTAATTTTATTATTAAATTTTTATGAGAGTGCTCAACCCTCACTCAATGGCTTATAAGGGGGTCCATCTCTTAACCATTGTCATAAAATATTACAAGGAAATATCATTTAAATACAAAATATCTAGCTAAAATCTATTACAATGATCATGATATCATTTACCCACAAATATTCAATATTTATATCTTTATGGCCTGATTGTTCCATCAGTGGACCATCTTGCAACTTACACTTATCTGCATGGACCATTAATTCTTTACCTGCATAACCGTAAACATAACCCATCTTTTCCTATGTCGCAACCTCTTTCCGCAACTATTTTCATAAATATTTGATATCATGATTAGATAAAGTATTAATCAAATCAATTCATAAATATATACTAGTGATGCTTCACCATCTATTCATGTACATTCATGAAATGTAAAAAAAATATCGCAACATGCTTCCTTTAACAACACTACATATGCATTAGTTATAAGCATATAACCATCAAATCATGTCTATAAATAAATACTACATTAACTATTATTCCCCTCACAAAATCACACATTATTGCAAGATAAATCATTACAATTTTCAAAGCATTCCTTTAAAGAAGATTAACACATCAGTTATCATATGCAGGCAAATTACATAAACTCTATGTAATATCTAATAGTAAAGAAAATATGAGATTCAACTCTATGTAATATCTAATAGTAAAGAAAATATGAGATTCAAAATCTGATATTACATCTTATATTATTATTAAGTAGTTTTAAATAGTTTTTTCAGTTTTTTATTAACAATATGATCCAATAATATAATTTTTTTCAATCCTCTCACACACACAAACCCACACTACACAATTAGGCACGGTGACAATTGGAAGAGTTATTTTGAAAGAAAAACACCTTACCATAATTAGTATGATAGGTTAGTGGAAGTCCCCTGAAATGGGACACCAATAACCCTTTAACCCGAAAATATTGACTTTGGACTCTAGCATGACCAGACTGAACAACCTTATTTAGCAGGATGGTTAGTGGATTAATCATTATCATATTTAAAAATTCTTATCAAATTTTATAATTTAATTTTTAAAACATGAACATAAGGCAGCCACTTATAAGAAAACAGTTTTATTTATTTATTTATTTAAAACCTTAAAACTTGTATAAGCTGATTTTGTATTTTCCACGTGGGAATTTAGAATAATATGATAAGCAATTATGTTTGAGCAATATCTTTTGGACCGAAGTTAAAGATATTTTATAAATTTCTTTTCTTTCCATTTATTTAATGTTTCAAAGATAATTTTTTTTTAATATATATAATGTAACCAAATCTAATCAAATAAATTAACCGGTTAAAAAAAAATGTAGTTGTTCATTTTTCCTCCCTATCGAATAATTGGCATGTTATCTAGACTATGTAAATAGATCAATCGGTTTCTTGGTCTTCGTATTAAGAGTGGCTGGAGGTATATATTATTTAATAGATAATAGTGATTACCAAATTTGAATATTTAATAAATTATTAATTATTATAATAAAAATTATAAAATAATTATAATTATAAAATTTTATAATAATAAAAATTAATATAAATTTATGTTTAATTAGAGAAATAATTATTTTTAAGATTTTCAAGATATTTTTTTTTTTTTTTTTTTTTATAATTATGCCGTAAGGCATTACCCTTTGAAATGAATGCCCTCAGTTACCACTCTGTACTGATATTCGGCGTTGGATGTAGTGTTAGACGATTGGAAAAATATTGACCATTGGATCCTGCTTTAGTTATGAGTGAATAATTGTGTCAGTTATCAACCAACTAATTAGCTTGAAAGAATGCTTGTGTCAGTGATCAACCAACTGATAAGCTTGTGTTTAACCATTATCAACAAACTTTGTGCTCCTCTCTCTTTTCAACTTTTTCAACTTTTTCAGGAACAGGCTCAGCTGTGCTTGGAATCGGCCAATTCAGCTCTCGCAAGACTTGTTCTCTGGCACCAGTTTTTTTAAGGCCGAGTAGGGATCATTGGAGATGTAAATAGCGAACCAAAACTTTTCACTTTCCCATCGTATGTGACCATTCTGTGGGTCGCTTACTTGATGCTTGTTCTATCGGCCAAAAAGAGTGGAGACACAGACTTGTCTAGGGTCGAAATCGTCGATCCACTCCAGAGTCTGCAGAGTGCCTCTCCCTATGATCGTGATTTCGTGTCGCCCATATTGAGTTTTCTCGGCATTAGTAACATTGGCAACATAACCCACCTAGACTCGCAGCTCCAAGACTAGCGGGAGAGTGATTTCAGAAGAAAAATCTCCTGACACATGGATGGTATTGTCTAGCCCTTGTTTAGCTAGATTATCCAAGAAAAATATATCTTATATCTTGATTTCTTTGCGCTTAATTTTTATTATTTTTAATATAACAAAAATACACTGAAGTGTCCATTTGACAACTGCCATTGGTTCCCTGGACACCGCAACCTCCAATTCCAAGCGTTGTTGCATGGAGGCCGCCTTGGACAAGCTGAAGGCCATTGTTGGGTTCAATGCACGGAATTTCAAAGCTCTTTGTTTGTTGGGGACATGTTATGAGAAGAAAGGGATGCTCGTCGATGCCCGGAAAGCATTCCAAGAAGCGTTGGAGGTAAATCTGTGGTCGCAGGAGGCGAAAGAAAGCATGGATTGCCTTTCTTGATTAAGAGATCTAGCAGCATCTGTGAGATCGTATGCTATATTTATTTGTGTATGAGATGCCTTGGATGAAGAATAATCTCATGAGCATAGTGAAGGGATTTTTGTTTTTAAAAATGATTGGAAATGTACTAGAGTGGTCTTGGTAGGAAAATAAAAAAAAAAGCTTGACCCATTTACATGACCAAAACACCATATTATTGCATGTGATGGCAGAGAAGATTCTATACTACGAATGTGTTAAAAACCTGGCTGATTTTTTTGGGAAGCAAAATGCAGAAGGTATATATAACATACTGATTTTCGTACTGAATTAGGATTCAAAATGTGAAAGTCCAGGGATATGTGTGGACTGGTCTTGCAAAGTCCAGCGATATGTATGGACTGATCTTGCATCATTATAAAATAGTAGTTATTGGGATTTTCCACAAATTCTACGAATAGAAGAACGAATTTTCATATTTGTGACCCTCCAATTTGCTCATATTACATTTTGTTTCTTGAGACAGAGAGTATGTTTCATCTGTGATTCTCGATCCCTATCGGATGTTCAAAAGGTGATTCAATCGTTTGAAGATTTGTTGCTAAGTCTATATATTATACGTCCTTTGGTTAAATCATAAGCACTTAATTCGACCTTGACCCTATCTCCTGGTAGTATTCGTACGGAATTACGTCGAATCCTACCCGAAATATGAGTCAGAATCTGACATCCATTATCTGTCAGAACTCGAAACATACCATTGGGGAGTGATTCATGGATCAGATTCTGTTTCTTCATCGAATCTCCTCCTCTTTTGATTCAAAAACTTGACTAACGTGCTTGGATGAAGATGAATGGTGTCTCGACCTGCTACGACTTTTCATACTATGGGGATATCTTACAGAATAAATATTTTTGGACAACATTTGGATTAATTACCATACATAACATAAAATTTCTCCTCCAATTTTTTTCTGTCGAGCTTCTCGATCCGTCAAAATTCCTTGGGAAGTAGAAAGAATTACGATCCCCATTCCACCTAGAACTTTTGGAATTTCTCGATAATTAGAATAAATTCTCAAACCAGGTTTACTGGTACGCTTTGACGTGGTCATATATGTCCTTTTCTTCCTTCTCCGATATTTTGAAGTCGATATCAAAAAATATTTTTGGCCTTCCTGATGTTCCCTAACATCTTCTATAAAACCTTCTCGTAAAAGGATCCTTCCAATGTTCTTGGTAATATTAGTAGCTGTTACTCGAACCGTTCCTTTTTCTACCATGTCAGCGTTTCTTATAGAAGTAATTAGATTGGTAATAGTATCGTTACCCATGACGAACGAATTCTTAGGAATTCCTGGTCTCGATATAAAAGGCATGTTCGATCTTCTTTGAGGAATATGCCTGAGGTGCAATGAATTTAATTGATCCATGTACCATTTGATGAACCTTAAGTCAAAGATTCTTACAAGATCTATCAGTACTTATAATACTTCGGGAGCCAATGAAACTATTTTCGTGAAATTCAATTGTCTCAATTCCTGAATCCAGAGTGAAAAATATGAAAATCTATGAATAGCCATATTTTACTTGTGTTATTTTTTGGAAGGCTTTTTTGGTATTTGAATTGATGTTATTAGTCCCAGTTTTATTTGAACATATCAATAATGGAAAAAATAAAATATATAATTTCCATAAAATAATAATAAAAAAATGATTATTACAAAATTGTATAAAAATTAAAATTTAGCTTAATTAAATTATGAAATTAATCGTAAGAATGGGAAGTGCAAAATATCATTGTAAATAAATTAAAGTTTTAAATTTTATTTTGAAAATTCATTAATTCTCAATCATAAAAATAATAACCATTTAAAATATGTAATAAATGAAAATTACTCTAATTTGTTTTTGAGATTAATAAATAAATAAAATAACTTTTTTTACTATTTATTAATATTAAAAAATAAAATTAATAAATTAAAAAAAATTATGTAACAGTTAAGTATAATTCATATATAGATTAATTTTACATTAATGAAAATATATCGTTATGCAAAATGCCGAAAGTTTACAAATATAAATGAAAATAAATTAATTTTAAGTAAGAATATATATATATATATATATATATATATATATATATATATATATATATATATATATATAAAATTAAAGTTATGTTGTTTATAATGATGAGTTAGTTAACTGAAATATAAAATAAAATATTTATTTGATTTTTTAATTTTTTTTCAATTTTTTCTAATATGAAAATTTTTAAAAATTTAATATAATGTTTAAAAATTAAAAAAAAAAATTGTTTCAAATATTATTAGTTTGGTTTAAAAATTAGTAATGTGATAAATATTTTAAAATTTAAATTTAATATGAGTATATAACTATTTAGGAAAATGTTTTCTGTCTTTAACTTAAAAAATGATTTATTAACCTTTAATAAAATAAAATAATATAATATATATATATAGTAATAATAAAATTAAATATTATTTGATTAAAATATTATTTGGATTTAGAGAAAGATTCTTTGGCGAAAATCACATGGAATATCATTTGTTCTGAAGGCAGACAAGGATACCATTGTTCTAAAGGCAGACAAGGGTGGTGCTGCCGTGATTCTTAACAAGGTTGATTACCGCAGCAAGTTGTTAGATCATCTTCATAATAGTGGTAGCTACAAAAAGCTTCCTAGAAATCCTTTGAAGAAGGTTGCTAGAAATGTGGCTATGGCCATTAAATCCATTGGCTCTTTGAGTTCCTTGCACCATAAGCTCATTGAAAGCAACCCTATTACTCCTAGAATCTATGGCCTCCCCAAGATTCACAAGGAAGGGGCCCCCTTAAGGCCCATCGTCAAGACCATTGGAGGTCCTACCTACCTTCTTGTGAAATTCCTTGCTTTAAAGCTTAAGCCTCTTGTTGGTCGTACGGAGTCCTTCGTAAAGGACTCTGCTTCCTTTATTGAGGAGCTCAAGGACATTAGGCTTGATCCTGGGGACATTCTTGTCAGTTTTGATGTTGTCTCCCTGTTCACTTGCATCCCTATTAATGAGGCCATGGATGTGATCAACCGCCTAACAGATCCTGACACGGCCAAGTTGGTTGAGATCTGTCTCACTTCCACCTTCTTCAGTTTTGAAGGGGAGTTCTTCGAGCAAACATGTGGGGTGGCAATGGGATCCCCCCTTTCCCCTATTGTTGCTAATCTGTTTATGGAAGATTTTGAGTCCAAGGCTCTGAACTCTTCCTGGCTCCTACCTAAACTATGGAGGAGGTATGTGGATGACACCAATGTCATCTGGTCTCATGGCCAGGATGAGCTTGATCTCTTCTTTGATCATCTCAACAGGCAATCCTCAGCCATTAAGTTCACTAAGGAGCAGGAGGTAGATGGATGCCTTCCTTTCCTTGATATTCTTATTTCTAGGAATGATGATGGTTCCCTCGCCCATCGAGTTTTCCGGAAGAAAACTCATACAGAGCAGTATCTTCATGCCAGTTCCCACCATTTCCCGGCTCAGAAGATGGGTGTCCTTAGTACCCTTGCTACTCGGGCCCTGAGGATCTCGGACAAGAGGAGCTTTGAGAAAGAAAAATCCCATCTGTTGGATGTCTTTGCGGAGAATGGTTATAGTAGATACATGGGTCAAAGGGCTTTCCTTAAAGCTTCCAGGAATTCTCTGACTAAAAGAGAACCTAAAGATCGTGTTCCAGGTGTCCATCTTCCTTATGTTCAAGGGACCACTGATAGAATTGGCAGGATTCTCAGGAGGCATAGTATCCCTGTGACCTTTAGGCCCCTGAACACCATTCGTATGTCCCTCAGATCAGTGAAGGATCCTATCGACCCTAAGGATATGAAGGGCGTTTATATGATCCCTTGTTCCTGTGGGACCCCCTATATTGGGGAGACTGGTCGTTCCATTAATCAGAGGATTAGCGAGCACGCAGCGGATCTTAAGCATAGGAGAGCTAAGTCTTCGGCTTTGGCTGAACATGCTGAGAAAACCAATCATCATGTTTGTATTGAAGAGGCCAGTGTTATTGCTAAAGTTTCGCATTTCCACCATCGAAAATTCAGGGAAGCGCTTGAGATTGAAAAGAGACCAAGCAATCTCAATAGAGATGATGGTTGGAAAGTCAGTAGGTGTTGGGTCCCTGCCCTCTCTTCCTAGTCGTTTTTCCGTCCTCTTTGGTTTTTTGTCGTTTTTCTTTATTTGTACTTATTATTATTATTATTATTGTTTTTAGTTATTTTATTTTACTTATTTATTTATTATATATATATATATATATATATATATATATATATATATATATATATATATATATATTTATTTATTTATTTATTTAACTAATTTATTTTTACTTTTATTTTTATTATTTATTTTTATTTATTTTTATTTTTCGAGTGTTATTTTAATTTTTAGTGTGATTTTTATTTATTGTTTTTTAAGTCCCTTATGTGATCTCTTCACTATTTTCTCCTTCCTTTACTAATTGCAGTCTATTTCTTCTGATATTTTGAGGTCCTTTGTGAATTTTAATTCCTATTACTTTTTGGCATCCTTTTCTATTATTTTTGTATTTTTCTTATAAAATGGCACCCATTCCAATTATTTTTATTTATTCTGAGGTCCTTCATATAACTAGTTTGTTCCTCTCAAATTCTTTTCAGCTTATATTTTAACTAATTTTGACTTTTTGATCTTATAAGGTCCTTTTTTACCTTTATTTATTAGTTAGCATACAATTTTTAATGATACTTTTAAATAATATTATTTTATTTATTCTTTATATATTTTATTGAGGCATTTACCTTTTTCATTTATTATAAGGTCATTTATTTAACTAATTTCCTATTATATTATTAATTAACTTATAATTTTAATAATTAACTTTGATTCTCTTTATTTTCTAATCTTATTAAGTTTTATACAACTTAATTACCTTTTATTTATTAATAAAATTTAAATAAAATTATTATTTTTATATTATTTATTTATTAATAAAATTTAAATAAAATTGTTATTTTTTATATTACTTTATATATTTTTTAGGCATTTAACTTATTCTATTATTATAAGGTCATTTATTTAACTAACTTTCCTTTAAATTATTAATTAACTTATAATTTTTAATAATTAAGTCTTGAACCAATTACCCTCAAGAATAATTAAACGAATATAATAATTTTGACCCCTGTCCTAGAGTCAAACTAGCCGTTAGAGAAGATAGCTGTTGGAGGCTCCGCTCAGACTATTTAACATGATGAGCTTGATCTGTTTCTTCAACTTGTCCTGACGATGAACCACACTGGTTGGTTCGAAACGCGTCGACAAATGATATTCCATGTGATTTTCGCCAAAGAATCTTTCTCTAACTTGATATGGATCACAGAAGCCTGAACTCTATTATTATTTGGATTTTTTTGAAGTTTTAATTTTATGTTTAAAAGATTATTATAGTTTTATTTTAAATTAGTAATGTGATAAATATTTTTAAATTTAAATTTAATGTGAGCATATAATTATTTAAGAAAATGCCTTTTATCTTTAATTTTCACAAATTTTATTCATCACAAAAAAATTAAGAACTAATCAAAGTCAATTTAAGAAATTTATTCTTATTCTATGTATTTTTTTTATTTTTGATTTTCTAAGTTTAATTTAGTTATATCTTTATAATAATATTAAAAAATAATTGTTAAGTATAAAAAAGAGAATTTGAAGAGTGACATAGTACACTCAAAATGATATTTTCTATTGCACTCTTGCATTTATTTACAATACAATTATATAGTTGAACTTAGATCCAACTACTTCTAGCCTTAGAGATAGGAGTTTCCAAAATCTACCTCCTATAAATCTCAAACCAATTCCAAATTCAACAAGGAAGCCATGGATGCATTGTCTTAAAGCCCCCCTTAATGCTTACATGGTAAATATAGAAAAAAAACATTTTCTATCTTGCACTCTTAACGCTAATTATAATGCTAATTAATGTCCTAAAATCCTTCTTTCTACTTCTAAGAGACTAGAAATTATCAATTTAGGAAATAAAAAACTTTCTAATAAATGTTTAACTCTAACTATAATGCTAATTAATGTCCTAAAATTCTTCTTTCTACTTCTAAGAGATTAGAAATTATCAATTTAGGAAATAAAAAACTTTCTAATAAATGTTTAACTCTAACTATAATGCTAATTAATGTCCTAAAATCCTTCTTTCCAGTTTTAAGAGTTTAAAAATTATCAATTTAAGAAATAAAAAAGTTACTAATAAATGTTGTTTAAATTTTGTATCTTCCACTCTTAACTCTAATTATAATGCTAATTAATGTCCTAAAATCCTTCTTTCTAGTTCTAAGAGTTTAAAATTATCAATTTAAGAAATACGAAAGTTACTAATAAAAGTTGTTTAAAATTATCAATTTAAGAAATAAAAAAGTTACTAATAAATGTTTTTTAAATTTTGTATCTTCCACTCTTAACTCTAATTATAATGCTAATTAATGTCTTAAAATCCTTCTTTCTAGTTCTAAGAGTTTAAAAATTATCAATTTAAGAAATAAGAAAGTTACTAATAAATGTTGTTTAAATCTTGAACCCTCATAAAATTGAGGTGATGAAAAAGATGGATTAAAAAGACAATAATAAAAGCTTAAGCTTGTTTTTCTACTTTTATTATATTTAAAAAAAAATATATCCAAAAAAAATCATTAATATAAAAATTATAAATTTAGAAAAAAAAATACTATAAAATATATATAAATTTTAAAATTGTATAATCTAAATTATATATATATATATATATATATATATATATATATATAATTCCAAAATTTTTATGAATTAATAAATTATTTAAAAACTCTTCTTATTAATAACTAAAATAATCTTTACCCAAGCAAGACAATCAAAATTCCAAGTTAAATGATGGAGCCTAAATTAATATACAAAATCTAGTTTAGATAATTATAAGGTTAAATGCTCAAACCTAAATTCCATGTCTAAGGATAACCACTACCTCAATAACCTAATTTATACTTATGCTTTTGTTTTTTAAGTGAAAATTTTTATTTTACAAGATAGATGATATTGTAATAATAAGTGTGATAAGCATAATTATATAAATAATCCTAGGCTAGAAAAGTGATTCATCATTCAATGACATCACACGGAGACTCTTTACATCATCATGGGCCATAATTATATTCATTTTTAATGTAACTCTTAGTTGAGGAGATGATTAAATTCAAATTTTTGGGGGTGAATTTAATGAATTTTATTATATTAAGCTTCTCGAATTTTATTATTATGAATCTTTACATTATCATGGGTCATAATTATATTCATTTTTAATGTAACTCTTAGTTGAGGAGATGATTAAACTCAAATTTTTGGGAGTAAATTTAATGAATTTTATTATATTAAGTTTCTCGAATTTTATTATTATGAATCTTTTAAATGATTGTTTCTAATTGAGTACATTTGAATGTTTCTAATTGAATATACATAATGATTGAGTCATAATGCAAATTGGTAACTCAATTGATCCTTATCAGTGAACAGAAGAAAATACTTTCCCTTATTTGGCATAAACCAATTCCATAACAATTGCCAAATATAGTTAACAAATTTATCGTTTTCGTTATAGATGATTTTTGGAAGATAAAATCCTAATAATGATTTTTGGTTAATAATAATTTTTGGATTGTTGATATCATCAATTAAAAGGGCTTTGGCATTCTACTCTAGGCTCATAGTCCTCTCTACAATTCAAAGACCAAATGTGTTGAGGCTTCATTATTCAAATTTACCATAGTTGTTGTAGAGTATGGTAATTTGATATTTTCAACAACCTTGTTCAAAAGATTCATATTTTGGCTTCAACTTCATCTTCTTATAATTTATCCAAAAGCATTCGATGCATGTCACTATGATTATTTGCTAGAGTTTGAATTGGGGGAACAATGTCAATAGATTTAAATGAAACTGAAGGGTGTTACATCAATTGCAAGAAATCTTTAATCCAAAATAATGTTGGCAAATAGAAATAGGGTATGGATATATTCCAACCATTCAAGTAGGCCAATACTTCAAACATAAGTTTCGCAAGTGAAAATACATATGGATGTTTAACCAAAATACCAAATCAAAGTCTTTTGGTCAATAATTGCTAAGGATAGAGATGTTTTTTTATCTCTACAGTGCATTCTTTAGCAACTACACTAAATAACCAAAAAGCAACTACACTAAATAACCAAAAAGAGAGAGCCTGATAGTGAGGAATGATGCAATTCCTTAAACCCCTTCTTTAACAAAGATCATACTCTTGCCATGTGAATGATGCAATTCCTTAAACCCCCTCTTTAACAAAGATCCAAAATTCCACTTAGACCCTTTGGCAACATGTATTGACAATTTCAATGTCATCATACCTCAATAACCTAATTTATACTTATGCTTTTGTTTTTTAAGTGAAAAACTTTATTTTAAAAAATATATGATATTGTAATAATAAGTGTTATAATCATAATTATATAAATAATCTTAGGTTGGAAAAGTGATTCATCATTCAATGACATCACACGGAGAAACATTACATCATCACGGGTCATAATTATATTCATTTTTAATGTAACTCTTAGTTGAGGTGATGATTAAACTCAAATTTTTTGGGGTCAATTTAATGAATTTTATTATTTTAAGCTTCTCAAATTTTATTATTATGAATCTTTACATTATCATGCATCATAATTATATTCATTTTTAATGTAACTCTTAGTTGAGGAGATGATTAAACTCAAATTTTTGGGAGTAAATTTAATGAATTTTATTATATTAAGTTTCTCGAATTTTATTATTACGAATATTTTAAATGATTGTTTCTAATTGAATATACATATTGATTGAATCATAATGCAAATTGGTAACTCAATTGATCCATATTAGTGAACAAAAGGAAATACTTTCCTTTATTTGGTATAAACCAATTCCATAACAGTTGCCAAATATAGTTAACAAATTTATTGTTTTCGTTATAGATGATTTTTGGAAGATCAAATACTAATAATGATTTTTGGATTGTTGGTATCATCAATTAAAAGGACTTTGGCATCTTAATCTAGGCTCATAGTCCTCTCTACAATTCAAAGACCAAATGTGTTGAGGCTTCATTATTCAAATTTACCATATTTGTTGTAGAGTATGGTAATATGATATTTTCAACAACCTTGTTCAAAAGATTCATATTTTGGCTTTAACTTCATCTTCTTATAATTTATCCAAAAGCATTCGATGTATGTCACTATGGTCTAGTCCATAGACTCATACAAAAGATAATGATACAAATGTTTGCTAGAGTTTGAGTTGGGGAACAATGTCAATAGATTTAAATGAAACCGAGTGGAGTTATATCAATTGCAAGAAATCTTGAATCCAAAATAATGTTGGCATATACAAATAGGGTATGGATATATTCCAACCATTCAAGTAGGCTAACACTTCAAACATAAGTTTCGCCAATGCAAATACATATGGATGTTTAACCAAAATACGAAATCAAAGTCTTCTAGTTAATAATTGCTAAGGATAGAGATATTTGTTATCTCTACAGTGCATTCTTTAGCAACTACACTAAATAACCAAAAAGAGAGAACCTGATAGTGAGGATACTCCTTTCATCTAAATGTTGCAATTCCTTAAACCCCCACTTTAACAAAGATCATACTCTTGTCATGTGAATGGTGCAATTCCTTAAACCTCCTCTCTAACAAGGATCCAAAATTCCACTTAGACCCTTTGGCAACATGTGGTGACAATTTTAATGTCATCATGCCTCAATAACCTAATTTATAATTAGGATTTTGTTTTTTAAGTGAAAAACTTTATTTTAAAAAATATATGCTATTGTAATAATAAGTGTTATAATCATAATTATATAAATAATCTTAGGTTAGAAAAGTGATTCATCATTCAATGGCATCACACAAAGAATCATTACATCATCATGGGTCATAATTATATTCATTTTTAATGTAACTCTTAGTTGAGGAGATGATTAAACTCAAATTTTTGGGGGTAAATTTAATGAATTTTATTATTTTAAGCTTCTCGAATTTTATTATTATGAATCTTTACATTATCATGGGTCATAATTATATTCATTTTTAATGTAGCTCTTAGTTTAGGAGATGATTCAACTCAAATTTTTTGGAGTAAATTTAATGAATTTTATTATATTAAGTTTCTCAAATTTTATTACTATGAATCTTTTAAATCATTGTTTCTAATTGAATACATTTGAATGTTTCTAATTGAATATACATAATGATTGAATCGTAATGCAAATCGGTAACTCAATTGATCCATATCAGTGAACAAAAGGAAATACTTTCCTTTATTTGGTAAAAACCATTTCCATAACAATTGCCAAATATAGTTAACAAATTTATTATTTTCGTTATAGATGATTTTTGGAAGATATTATGATTTTTGGTTAATAATGATTTTGGATTGTTGATATCATCAATTAAAAGGACTTTGGCATCCTAATGTAGGCTGATATTCCTCTCTACGATTCAAAGACCTAATGTGTTAAGGCTTCATTATTCAAATTTAACATAGTTGTTGTAGACTATGGTAATTTAATATTTTCAACAACCTTGTTCAAAAGATGCATATATTGGCTTCAACTTCATCTTCTTATAATTTATCCAAAAGCATCTGATGCAGATCACTATGATCCAGTCCACAGACTCATCAAAAAGATAATGATACAAATGTTTGCTAGGGTTTGAAATGGCGGAACAATGTCAATAGATTTAAATGAAACTAAAGCGAGCTATATCGATTGCAATAAGAATCCAAAATAATGTTGGCATATACAAATAGGGTATGGATATATTCCAACCATTCATGTAGGCTAATACTTCAAACATAAGTTTCGCCAGTGAAAATACATATGGATGTTTAACCAAAATATCAAATAAAAGTCTTCTGGTCAATAATTGCTAAGGATATAGATCTTTGTTATCTCTATAGTGCATTCTTTAGCAACTACACTAAATAACCAAAAAGAGAGAACCTGATAGTGACGATACTCCTGTCATATGAATGATGCAATTCCTTAAACCCCCTATTTAACAAAGATCATACTCCTATCATGTGAATGATGCAATTCCTTAAACCCCCTCTTTAACAAAGATCCAAAATTCAACTTAGACCATTTGGCAACATTTTGTGACAACTTCAATGTCATCATGCCTCAATAACCTAATTTATGGTTATGTTTTTATTTTTAAGTGAAAAAATCATTTTAAAAAATATATGATATTGTAATAATAAGTGTTATAATCATAATTATATAAATAATCTTAGGTTAGAAAAGTGATTCATCATTCAACGACATCACTGACATCACACGAAGAATAATTAAATCATCACGGGTCATAATTATATTCATTTTTAATGTAACTCTAAGTTGAGGAGATGATTAAACTCAAGTTTTTGGGAGTAAATTTAATGAATTTTATTATATTAAGTTTCTCGAATTTTATTATTATGCATCTTTTAAATGACTATTTCTAATTGAATACAGTTGAATGTTTCTAATTGAATATACATAATGATTGAATCATAATGCAAATTGGTAACTCAATTGATCCATATGAGTGAGCAGAAGGAAATACTTTCCTTGATTCGGTATAAACCAATTCCATAACAATTGCCAAATATAATTAACAAATTTATTGTTTTCATTATAGATGATTTTTTGAAGATCAAATCCTAATAATGATTTTTGATTAATAATAATTTTTGGATTGTTGATATCATCAATTAAAAGGACTTTCGCATTCTACTCTAGGCTCATAGTCCTCTCTATGATTCAAAGACCAAATGTGTTGAGGCTTCATTATTCAAATTTACCATAGTTGTTGTAGAGTATGGTAATTTGATATTTTCAACAACCTTGTTCAAAAGATTCATATTTTGGCTTCAACTTCATCTTCTTATATCCAAAAGCATTCGATGCAGGTCACTATGATTCAGTCCACAAACTCATCAAAAAGATAATGATACAAATGTTTCCTAGAGTTTGAATTGGGGGAATAATGTCAATAGATTTAAATGAAACTGAAGGGAGTTATATCAATCGCAAGAAACCTTGAATCCAAAATAATGTTGGCATATACAAATAGGGTATATATATATTCCAACCATTCAAGTAGGCTAATACTTCAAACATAAGTTTCTCTAGTGCAAATACATATGGATGTTTAACAAAAATGCCAAATCAAAGTCTTATGGTCAATAATTGCTAAGGATAGAGATCTTTGTTATCTCTACAGTGCATTCTTTAGCAACTACACTAAATAACCAAAAAGAGAGAACCTATGAGTGAGGATACTCCTGTCATGTGAATGATGCAATTCATTAAACCCCCTCTTTAACGAAGATCCAAAATTCCACTTAGACCCTTTGGCAACATGTGGTGATAATTTCATTGTCATCATGCCTCAATAACCTAATTTATACTTATGCTTTTTTTTTTAAGTGAAAAACTTTATTTTAAAAAATATATGATATTGTAATAATAAGTGTTATAATCATAATTATATAAATAATCTTAGGTTAGAAAAGTGATTCATCATTCAGTGACATCACATAGAGAATCATTACATCATCATGGGTCATAATTATATTCATTTTTAATGTAACTCTTAGTTCAGGAGATGATTAAACTCAAACTTTTTTGGGTAAACTTAATGAATTTTATTATTTTAAGCTTCTCGAATTTTATTATTATGAAGCTTTACATTATCATGCATCATAATTATATTCATTTTTAATGTAGCTCTTAGTTTAGGAGATGATTAAACTCAAATTTTTTGGAGTAAATTTAATGAATTTTATTATATTAAGTTTCTCGAATTTTATTATTATGAATCTTTAAATGACTGTTTCTAATTAAATACATTTGAATGTTTCTAATTAAATATACATAATGATTGAATCATAATGCAAATTGGTAACTCAATTGATCCATATGAGTGAACAGAAGGAAATACTTTCCTTTATTTGGTATAAATCAATTCCATAACAATTTCCAAGTATAGTTAACAAATTTATTGTTTTCGGTTTTTTGATTGATAGGGTTTTGACGACTCCGCCGAAGATGAACCCTAACACAGTCTTTGCCTCCTCGTCTTCGGCCACCGTCAAGCCGCATAACAACACTGTTGATACAGGAGATGCACGCTCCATCCACGGATCTCTGGCTAATTTCACCACTGTTACGCTTGCCTTCGGAGACGCGCCTCTCATCTATGGATTTCTGACTATTTTCACCTCTGATACGGTTGCCATCCACCATACTCTGAAGACCACGCGCCCCCTCATCTGCTCAGCCCTCGGCCTTGCAGAGGACAGATATTGGACCGGTGATGCTGCTTCTCGTGCCAGACGACCCCAACAGAAAGCAGGAGTAGCGGCTAAGGAAGAACGCGCAGGGTATTTTTTTGTCTATGATGCATCCAGATATACCCTACAGCTCTCGAAGTTGAACCCTACAGCCGACGCTGTCTCAGCGCCCTCGGCCTCCGTTTTGCATCGGCTCTCTGCCGTTGAAGAGGAAAAAACTGCACAGCTTGGACTCGAACTGGGGCTTCGATCTCCACTTGCGGCCGCGCAGGTTATTACAGTTATCCTTCATGCCAAGCTGCCCAGCGTTCAGAACAGCCACAGCAAGTACAGCTCGAGGCCCTCTTGCCGTCACGGAAGATCAGCACTTGCCATTAGGGTCTTGGCCGGTCAGAAATCTGTGTGCTTTTGCCACGAACCAGAGCAGTTGACCGCATCACTCGCATGGTCTCCATATGGATCTAGGGCGAACAACTGCTCTCCGAAAGGCATTCGAAGCCTCAGATTTGACAACGAATGGACAGATCCGGTCATCCAGCAGGCAGAACAGGCCATGCCATGGCCAGATCCAGAGATCTGCACTCATCTTGGCATGGGATCAAGGCCTGTATCTGACTCCTTTCAGATTCTAATTTCTCAGCCTTCAGGCAGAACTATCATGCAATGGGTTAGCCCTTCAGATTTGGTGCAGGAACTCAAACTGAAGCTAGAGTGCAGATTGGGGATTCCATCAAGCATTCTGCGACTTCTCTCTCAAGGTAAACAACTTGAAGACCCTCTTCCTCTCTCTGCTTACAACATTTCCAGGAACAGCTTGGTGGTGGCGACGCTTCGTTTAAGAGGAGGAGCAGTGGGGCAATCTTCCTCTACCTGGCCGTTCTCATACAAAGATGCAGTCCACTCTAAGAACCCCAAACCCCCGGAAGCCCCTAAATCTAAGGTCTTCTTGGTTGACAAGATCGAAGAAGTTCCCTTTGTTGAATTCACTCATGAAGAACTGGCTTCCAAGCATCAAGATTTTGCTGAAAGAGCTATCATCTGCAGATATAATGGATTGTGGCCACGTTCTCAGGATCTCTACGCATGGATCCATGCAAACTGGACTCATCACTGTAAGATCTTTTTCTGTTCGAAAGGCTATTTCATTGTTCTATTTGATAACAGTAAGCACTATGAAAAGGCCTTAGAAGAGGGCCCTTGGTTCATGGGAAATGCAGGGCTATTCTTGACTCCTTGGTTCCCAGAGTTCGATCCAGCTACTGCGGTCATTACCAAGACCCCGGTATGGATTCGGCTTCCAAACTTCCCTGCCCACCTATGGAGTACTCGTGTCTTCAGAGTTATAGGAGACACCTTGGGTAGCTTCCTCAGTGGAGATTTATGGCGGGAAGCTAAAGGTCTCTACTCATATGCAAGACTATGTGCGGAGTTAGACCTGAGCAAAGGTCTTCCAGAACAAATCAACCTTAAGATAAACGACTTTGTCTGGACCCAGACACTGGACTACGAGAATACTGCTTTTCGGTGCCGCCATTGCCACCAATCTGGGCATTTGCAGAACACATGCCCATCTCGCCCGGCAAAAAAGAACAAGGCCAATGCCTCCAAGCCCAAGTCCAAACGTTGGACTCCCTGCTCGCCACCTCCAGTGGCGGATCCTGGTTCCTCCAGCTCTGAAGACGAAGACAGTGATGAAGAATTGGAACTGGCCCCTCATTCCGTGGCCCCCTCCACCGATGGCCTGGCGCCAACCTCTGATTCAACCATTGCTCAGAAATGTGTCCATTTGTCCTCCTCCTCGGATTCAGAAAAGGAGGGCTTCCCCAAGGAGGGATCCCAATCTTCAAGTTGTAATCACTCATCCACCTCAAAATGGTTGGGTGGTAGTCAAAAAACGAAAAGGGAAAACGCCTCGTGTTGATTCCTCTACCCTCTCAGGGTAGTTTTCTATGTCTCTTTCAGCTTCTAGTGACTTGTTGTAGCTCCATGCTTGCTTAACTCCTTCTCCGGAACCGAGGTTGATAGGTCTATCATTTCCGGTTACCGGTTTCTTGCATCTTTGGGATGTATCCTCTTGTACATTATTTTTTACTTAATAGATTTAGTCTTAATCGAGAAAAAAAAAAACAAATTTATTGTTTTCATTATAGATGATTTTTGGAAGATAAAACCCTAATAATGATTTTTGGTTAATACTAATTTTTTGATTTTTGATATCATCAATTAAAAGGACTTTGGCATCCTACTCTAGGCTCATAGTCCTCTCTATGATTCAAAGACCAAATGTGTTGAGGCTTCATTATTCAAATTTACCATAGTTGTTGCAGAGTATGGTAATTTGATATTTTCAACAACCTTGTTCAAAAGATTCATATTTTGGTTTCAAATTCATCTTCTTATAATTTATCCAAAAGAATTCGATGCAGGTCACTATGATCCAGTCCACAAACTCATCAAAAAGATAATGATATAAATGTTTGCTAGAGTTTGAATTGGGGGAACAATGTCAATATATTTCAATGAAACTAAAGGGAGTTATATCAATTGCAAGAAATATTGAATCCAAAATAATGTTCGCATATACAAATAGGGTATGGATATATTCCAACAATTCAAGTAAGCTAATACTTCAAACATAGGTTTCGCTAGTGCAAATACATATGGATGTTTAACCAAAATGCCAAATCAAAGTCTTCTAGTCAATAATTGCTAAGGATAGAGATATTTGTTATCTCTACAGTGCATTCTTTAGCAACTACACTAAATAGCCAAAATGATAGAACCTGATAGTGATGATACTCCTATCATGTGAATGATGCAATTCATTAAACCCCCTATTTAACAAAGATCATACTCCTGTCATGTGAATGGTGCAATTCCTTAAACCCCCTCTTTAACAAAGATCCAAAATTCCACTTAGACCCTTTGGCAACATGTGGTGACAATTTCAATGTCATCATGGAAGAGTAATAGTTTAATGTTACTCTTTCCTACACTACTGATGCAATTCCTTAAACCCCCTTTTTAACAAAGATCCAAAATTCCACAGGGTCGAATCCCACTGGCTGCCACTATAACCTCTAGGAGGAACCGCCCAGCCTACAAGAATGACCCTCGGTTAAGAGAAGATTCAAACTCATGACCTGCACAACAACATGAACAACTTGGCAGATCTGAGGATGTATTATATCACTAATTACTATGTACAATAAATATAAATAATTTAAAAAATAACATTATATATTAATTACTATGTACCAGAAACACAAATAATTTATAATTAAATTCAAAAATTCTATTTTCTTATTAATATAAAGTATTGAATAGACAATTTTTATGGGTTTTATTTTTTTAATTTAACAAATATAAATTTGAAAAAAATATATAAAAATAACTTATGTAGAATTAATTTAATTGTACATAAAAATAACTTATATCAATCTACAATATATATATCAAAAAAATATTTAATTATAATAAAAAATTAATAAAAAAATTAAATAAATATTCATATAACTTTAGAATACATACCACACATTATAACAATAAAATACACACGGTAACACTAAAATATTTTATTATTTAATTGTACACTCAAACTATATTTAATAAAATTATTTGTCGGCACTAAAATATCTTTTGTCTCAAATATTAGAAAAAAGAAAGTGCTAACTATACGGCTTTGTTTTAGTTTTGCATTCGAACTATATTTAACAAGGCTATTCGTCCACAATAGAATATATTTTGTCTCAAGTGGTCGAAAAAGGAATGTTTAAGCTCGACGGTATCCAGGAAAGCCAACCATCTGCTTTAACTGTATATCCCTCTTCACAAGATTCCGAAGGGTTCGACGCCAATTTTTTATTTTGACTTTACATCATGGGTAACCATTTATTATGAATACTTTGTTTTGATATAAATAAGTTTAATATTATTAAAATTAAATTGTAAGTTTTTAGGTAAGTGATTTTTTTTAAAATTAAATATTAAAAAAAATTATATAGATTGAATAAATTTAATAATTAAGAATATGTGTTTTTTTGTTATTGGTTCAAAATTAGAGAGATAGAGTATATATGTTTTCGTAGATTTTCACATTGAAATCAATGTTTGAAAGTAGGTTCCTTGTTTTATGACCAAAAAAGTCTTAGACACCAATGTGGTCTACAGTGAAATCAATGATTGAAAGTAGATTCCTTGTTCTATGACCAAAAAAGTCTTAGACACCAATGTGGTCTCCTCTTGTCCGAAAAACAAAAAATTCTCATACACCAATATAGTATTACCAATATAGTATCTTGCTAACAACAACCTTAAAATTAGATATATATTTATATTTACATTTTTTTTAATTCTTATTCCATTTATAATAATAATAATTATATAACTATTAATTAAAAAATGATTAATTATTTTTTATTAAATTATAGTTATCTATAATTATTAATTAAAAATAAAAAATAAAAATGAAATTTCTAAAAAAACCTTCCCAAATAAACATACCTGCTGATATAATTATTAAATAAAAATATAACATTGTATATTTAAACATATATATATATATATAAGCATATATAACAATATTTTTGATATATTTTACGGACCCACAAACCAATGTCGGGTAGCACTGCATCATAATGAGTTTTAAAATTTAAACCGCAACCGGCTACCGCTAAAACTGCACTCTAGTTGACAAACATCTTAAATGCTATTAATTTTGATCGATGGAAGTGTTAAAAAGTTATTATTTTTGTTTCGGTGAAAAAAATATTTATTTAATCGTTTTCATTTCATTTTTATAAGAATAAAATACGTTCGGAACAATATACATTCTTCCGTGTAATAACATTCATAAGAGATTTAAAGTTTTAAAATTTAATAATAAATCTTTAATTTTACTATCACAATTTATTAAAATTTTTGGAATTAAAATCATTCAAAATAAATAATAAAATTAAAAGCGACTCAAGACACGTTTTAGTCAATGTAATATGATTTTCAAATTTTTTTACTATAATGATATTTTCTTCTGATTTTAGACTAACTTACATTGTAGAGTTGATCTTTCTCTAAATTCTATTGTCTATAAAGATGTTAAAAATTAATGAGTTAGAATTATTATTTTAATTAGTTTGATAATTTAGCTAAGTGATAAAGGGAATTGTTAATGACATTAAATAAGTCATTCATTTAATTCATAAATAGTAGTGAGTCACTTTTCACTTTAAGTGTGTTAACTAGAGTAAATAAATATAAAAAATAGTTAATTTGCCTAGGTTATTATGCCTAAACCATATTTAGTTTTGGGTCTAAAAAAATAAAACTCTATTATGCGATAAAAACTTAAACTAACCATTAAATTTAGTCCCTACAAGCATTATCAAAGTAGACCCATAGCTTATTTTTATTTAAAATTACAACTTTCATTAATTGTGGAGATTTTAGTATATCTACCAGCATTATCAAAGTAAGCTCATGGCTTAATTTTTTTTAGAATCAAAATCTTAATTTTATTAAGGATCACAAGTTTCCTCACATTTCAAGATTTTAGTACATCATCTAACACAAAACATATCATTAAAGTCTATATTTC
Organism: Pinus tabuliformis; assembly: GCA_031772625.1. Taxonomy (NCBI): domain Eukaryota; kingdom Viridiplantae; phylum Streptophyta; class Pinopsida; order Pinales; family Pinaceae; genus Pinus; species Pinus tabuliformis. Next base: position 1,232,074,777 of record CM062804.1, read on the forward strand.
ATCACATTTGGATATTTTAGTATATCTTTTGACAAAAAAAACATATCATTAAAGTATATATTTAAGAAATAATTAAAAAAAAATGTCTTTAAACATGATAAATTTCTAACAATCCAAATTTCACTAATACAAGAAAGCAAAAACACCTCCATTTCTTCATATTTCTATCTACAAACCACTTTTTTAACTTATCTTGTATGACAGGTCATGCTCATAATGAATAAATTTCCACAAACCTAAAAAAATGAAAGAGCACTGACCAAACCTAAACCTAATAAGTACAATGGAGAAAAAGGTGAAAAGACATATTCTTGACTCTATTTTCTTGGTTTGAACATTTAGTTCCAAGTTAGAAATTTAAAAATCTTTCACAACCACCATTCTATATCCATGACCCCAGCCGTATAAATTCCTTTTCTCCATTCTAACTCCAAATCACAAGTCATTCTGATGAGAGAATTTCATATGAGCTCTCCATAATTAGCTAATCAAAACTTGTCTGGGCGATGTTCTTTGATCATAAATAAATCATCCATGGAGAACCATTCATGTGACCACCCATTGGTAGCTTTGACCATTGATTAATAGCTTGCATAGAAGGGCCTAAATATATGTTCATATATAAGACTATTTTGATTGCACCGATAATGACATATTTTCCCAACCTTATCACCATTCCATTTCCAACATTCAAATCTAAAGGCTTCAAAAAATAAACTTTTCAATAATTAGAATCTTGAATGCTCACTATGAAAGTCTAACACCTATCTCAAGATAGTGTACTTATCCATAAAAAAAAAATTCCAAAATTTAAAACAATTTTACTTGAACGTTTCATCGAGTGATGGTTTTGAACATGGACATAAATATTAGCATATCCATATCTTTGTGGTGTTTTTATTTAATTCATTAAATTGTAGATTTTTTTGGGTAGTTCTTTCTCAACAAAAATAGCCTCTTCGCAGTTTTCCAATAATGTTGGTTTCGGAGCTCGCTTAATGAGCTATGCAATGCTAGTCGGCACTGCGGATGTGTAGTAATCAATAGTGATGGATTCATGAGGTTTGGTGTCCACTGCAAATTTGTTCAATATGCATGTAAACCTCTAATTGAAATATTTTACCTTTTCCTTCCCCTCCATATTGAGGCTTCCCAATTTTTCCAGTAACATAGCTGGGGTCTTGTCATCAACAAACTTTTCAAGGAACATGTGTTTGAATGCACCCCAGTTCTGTATGGAGTTTGGTGGAAGGTTGTGATAACATGCCGCTACGCAACCATCCAAGGTACATAGAAACAATCTACATGCTATATCATCATGCCGCACCTCAAGGGTCTACAGCTGCAATTAGAAGTCATCCAAATGGTCTTTCTCCCTTCACTGTGCTATCAAGGATGAACTTGATGTTCATTCTCTCCGCTCACTTCGGAATCTTGTAAAAAATACCCAGGAGAGCCAATGGTCCTTGAGTCATGCATTCTAGATTTTGGTAAGCCATCTCTTCTTCTTCTTCTTCGCCCTCCTCCTCTCTTTCAGAATCTGGCGATTATGGCTCTAAGTCTGTTGGTTTGTCTCTGCCACTACCTCCTCTGTTCCCTTCCCCTCCACCTCCTTTAGTGGAGTCTGATCCCAATATCACAAGGGTGTCTCGTTCCCCTTGTCAAAAGACCAGAGGTTCCTCTCTGTCTTCAATAGCTTTTGCCAGGCCGACAAGTGTGGAAAGAACTGCTTCTTCCACTAACGATACAAAAACCCCTGTGGGAGTGGCCTTTGGCTTCCTTGATGCGTATGGAAGATGATGTATGCTTGGGATCAATCTGACTTCTTTCGCAAATTGGCAAGGGATGGGATGGACGGAGCGAAGGTGATGATATGGAATTTTGTGTTTCGTCCTAAGAGGTGAGAAGTAACCAACTGCAGAGTCACGCATATGTGAGAGGGAGTGCGAGTTATTGCCTTGACCAGATCGTTGGTGAGTGAGTGTGAGAGGATGTTTAGCCATATAAAACTGGCTTCCCTCATTCTAGCGCCATAAATGTTGACAGTGTTGGACAGGCCAACATTCAGGGGATCACCCGGGTATGAAGTCCCAACTAGACCTCACACTTTTTGGTGTGGGAGTCCCATCCGGTATGATGGCCTAATTTCCATTACCTTAAAGTTTTGCCTCAACTCTTGCTTGTCAGCACAAGAGAGTGGTATGCTTTATCTTCAAGTAGTGAGGTTCATGTGCTTGGTGATTACTAGTGTTACTTGTGTCAATGGTTCTTTCACTCTAGAGGGAGAAGGTGGGAGTGAGTCCCAAGTCAGTTGGGAGGAAGTCCCAACTCTATTAGGAACACACAACACAATAGGACATGCACAGCTTCTGGAAGAACAGTCCAGAAGGATGCGACAATCACAACACACAAGGGAAGATAACATGTACAACAGTCAGCAGATGATTCCATGCAAGTGCAACGGTTGTTATAGCAAGTTTATGTGAAAGGTTTATCTGATGTTCGGGGAGGTAACCAACACGGGCATGATAACGTTAACAGCACATACAACACATTTTCATTAATATATTATGTATTACAACAAGTGAATGAGTTTAAGTGTTAAACACAGGTTAAAGCAACATATATTACAAGTGTTCAAGATCAGTCTTACAACAGTTACAATACATGTATCAAAACGTGTTGGCCTTTTAATAGGCTTCTGAATTAAGTGAAAGTTCCAAGACATATTGTTACACCATACATCACTAACCCCGTGGGAGGGGCGTTGGAGCCACTACTTACTCCTCAAATAAAATATTACACTCTAAGGGCTATGTGGGAGGAGCTAAGGTGAAAATAATCCAGGTGGATATTGGTGGCCACCTACCAAGTCCACTTGGACCCCCACCATTATTTCTCTCAGCTTTTCAATTTCCTTAATCATAGCACAATTTACTATTTTTAGCAGTTTTTTGGGTCCTGAACTTCCGGAGCCGTTTTGAGACCCTAAACGACGTTTTTTGGGAAAATTGGGAGCAACATGGGTCCATTAACCAATGTTTCTCTTCCCAAAGTTGTATTTCTCATATAGATCTTTCTAACGAGATATTGTGCACATCAAATGGAGATCATATGCCAAAGTTACAACCAGGGAAGTTGATGCACCAATTTATCCAAACGGGGCCCACAATTTGGCGTTTCATCTTCTAGGGCTAGGTTTTTGGATGTTTAGGGTTTTTAATTGTTTCTCAACAATAAATAGGCCTTCAAGCCTCATTGTAACATAATTCAGAGGCATGTAGCTACCACATCTCTTCTCAGAGATAAGCTACCATCGCCCTAGCTGGTTTATTTCCATTTCTATTTGTAAGCATATTTTAGTATTTCACTTTAGTGAAATGAAGTATTATTTCCGCTACATCTTTGTGTTTATGGTTATCTCTGTAATTTGTTATGTTCATTTTTAAATCTGGATCAGTGGTATCAGAGTGGTCTACTTTCTTTCTCTGTTTTTCTTTGCATGTCCCCAATGATGTCGGGATATAAGGAGTTAGGGCTTGAACTAGTTGAACCTTTGCAAGACCAGCCTCACAAATCTCGACGGCCTCCCATGACGGATGAAAAGAAAGATGAGGGGGTAGGAGATCCTATCAAAATCTTGCTCGAAGAAGACCTCGAGCGACAAAGGAACGGGATGATGGACAACTTTGCCCAGATCCTTCAGCGGCTACCCAGAGGCGACGCATCAACGTCTAGCAGCTACTTTGGAAATGCCATGCCCTTTAAGGTACAAGTTAATTTAGAAATCCCCATCTTCGAGGGTCAAATAGACGTAGATGCTGTAGATAAATGGTTAAATCTGCTAGAGGGTTATTTTTCTGTTCATGATTTTTCTAGTCGAGAAAAGATTATTTTCGCTCTTCTCAAAGCAGCCCCCCATGTCAAGGACTCGTGGGAAACCTACTGTGAGCTAAAGGATGAAAGTACAGGCTCACTATTTTCAGCAGACCCACTTGGGATTCATTCTTGGATGCCATCAAGGAGCAGTACTACCATGTCGGAAGCCATGAGGATCAATACATAAAGTGGACCACACTGCGGCAGGGAAGGGACCAAGACGTGCCGGAGTTTACCAATATTTTCCATACCCTTCGTACAAAGTTGGGTGTCAAATATTCGGAGAAGCATTTGGTACTCAAATACTGCAGCTGCCTGCACAAGTACATCCAGGAAGAAATAGAATTCCTGAACATCCCCTCGCTCGGCACAGCATACTGATATGCCGTCAAGGTCGAGCAAAAGTTTAAACAGAAGAAGCGAGACTTTGGATCTGCGAATTCGAAGCAAGGGAAAGGTGCCCGCAAGCCATAGAACAAAGGACAAAGCCAAGGCGGGACAACCCAAGACAGCCTGCCAAAGCTGCAAGCAAAGAATAGTGTCGTGAAGCTGAAAAAGGACACGGGAAAGTGGTGTGAGTTCCATAAGAGCTCCACTCACAACACAAGTGAGGGTCGGGCCAAGCAGTCATTGGTGGCCAAGCTAAAGTTTTCAAAATCAGATGCATGTTCCAACTTTGAGTCAGAACCTGATAAGGGGAATGACAAAGGGAAGCAGATTATCGATGCGGAGCCCAACGCCAATGTCGCCACCACGAAGATACAGAAGGAGGAACCCGTATATTTAAAGGAGGAGGAGCATCTCTTCCACTCCCAGATGTGGGTAAAGGGCTCCCTGCTACAATTCATTGTCAACACTGGGAGCCAAAAGAACCTCATTTCAGTAGAGGTCATGAAGCGGTTGGGCTTACCGACCACAGCAAATCCACAACCGTACACCATTGGGTGGCTTCACCAAGGACAGGATCTTCACATGAGCCAGCACTGTCACCTTCCATACAACATCAATCCCTTCACGGATGAGGTATTGTGTGACATTGCTCCCCTTGAAGTTTGTGATGTATTATGAGGACAACCAATCTTGCTGAAGCGACGTCCTATGTATGAATCAAGGCCCTGTGCTGTTATTGTTACATTGGGAAATAAGTTGTATAGGATACTATAGGTAGCACCGCCTACCACCATCTCTTTGATTACTGCAAAACAATGCAGTAATCTCATTTCCAAAACTGGTAAATTTGTTTTCCAGATGATATGCCCTCAAGGAAAGAAGAAGACAATGGTCGCGACCTCTAGACAGGGCCCTTCCGCACGACAACTACAGATGGACAAGGTCATGGAGGAGTACGAGGACATATTCACCTCCGCCACAGGGGTTCCTCTACACTGTCGAGTCAAGCACTCCATCGATCTGACCCCAGGTGCACCGCTTCCTAATGGACCAATCTATCGGAGCTCCGTTCTAGAGAACGATGAAATGAAGATTCAGATTCAAGAGCTTCTGCAGAAAGGTCACATCCATCCGATTTCATCACCCTGTGGAAGCCCGATCGTGTTGGTACAGAAGAAGGATGGGACTTGGAGACTCTGTATTGACTATCAGGTGTTGAACATGATCACTGTCCATAATAGGTACCTGATCCCACAGATTGATTACCTCCTGGATCAACTGAAGTGGGCAAAATATTTCAGCAAGATCTATCTGAAGTCACGATATCACCAGGTACCAATCAAACCCTCCGATGTGTGGAAGTCTACCTTCAAAGCCAAGGAGGGCCTTTTCGAATGGTTGGTTATGCCTTTCAAATTGACGAATGCTCCTGCAACCTTCATGAGGCTAATGGATGACATCTTGCAACCATTCACTAACTCATTTGTAGTGGTATACTTAGATGACATCGTGATCTTCAGCCAAAGTTGGGAAGAGCACCTCCACCACATATGATAGGTTCTCCAAACACTACAACAACACAAGCTATGTGCCAATTTGGAGAAAGGCACTTTTGGCATTACTCAGGTTCAGTGTCTGGGATACATTATTGATGAACAGGGGGTGCATGTTGATCCAGCCAAGATCCAACTCATTCAGGATTGGCCATCTCCAACCACTCTGACAGAGCTCGGCAGCTTTCTAGGTCTTGCCAACTTCTACCGCAGGTTCGTGTTGGGATTTTCTCATATCACTTGGCCCTTGAGTCAAGTCACCAAGGGGGGAGTGAAAGAAAAATCATTTTGGTCTGAATATCAACAGAAGGCATTCACAAAGTTGAAAGATCACCTCTACATAGCACCAGTGCTCGCGTTACCAGATTTGCAACAACCATTTGAGGTCGAGAGAGATGCCTCTCACTATGCTATTGGGGTAGTCCTTACTCAACATGGGCATCCAGTGGCATATCACAGTGAGACACTTTCAGACATAGTCTGGAAGTATCCCACTTATGATAAAGAGATGTATTCCATTATGTAGGTCTACTGACAATGGAAGCATTACATTTTGGGGAAGGAAACGATCATCCACACAAACCACTGACCCCTGCAGTTCATATAAACCCAAGGGAAATTGCAGAATGATCGCCATCAGAAGTGGTCCACATACCTGCAACAATTCCATTTGAATATCAAGTATAAGAAGGGAAGCACCAATAATGTTGCAGATTTCCTCAGTCGACCACAGATCATGGTGTTAATCATCATGCTCAACTCTTGTGGGCATGAGACTTTTGATTGGCCAATTCTCTACAAAGCGACCCAGAATTCGGCCACACATACCAGACACTCTTGGAGGGTCATCATGTTCCAGATTTTCACCTCCAGGTTGCCTTGTTATGCCACCTAGGTCACCTTTGTGTTCCTTCAAGTGAGCGTGCCAAGATGATTTGGGAAGCACACTACAGTCAGGCTGCTGGGCATTTCAGGGTCGAGAAAATGGTGGCAGTACTGCAAAAGTATTTCTATTGGTGGAATGTTATACAGGATGTCGAGAAATACATCAGATCATGCACTGCCTGCGGCATTGCCAAACTGACCATCAAGAGGCAAGGCCTCTATACCCCACTGCCTCCCCCTAGTCGACCTTCAGAATCCATCTCCATGGATTACATGTTAGGCCTTCCTTCCACTGAGCATGGAAACAACTATGTTTTTGTGGTCGTCGACAGGTTCTCGAAGATGGCCATTATGGTGGCCTGCAAGAAGAATATCACAGTAGAAGCCACTACTAAACTCTTCTTTGAACGAGTGTGGGTGCACTTTGGGATCCCACAGTCTATCATCTCAGATCGGGACAGTCAGTTCCTCAGTACATTTTGGTCAAGTCTCTGGTCGACGCTAGACACCAAACTCACTAAGTCCACAACCTTCCATCCTCAAATTGATGGCCAAACAGAGGTTGTCAACAAGATGATTGTACAAATTCTGTGCATGTACAACTTAAAGCATCCACACACATGGGACGAGAGCCTCCCCTATGTTAAGCATAACTACAATCAAGCTATTCATAGCTCGAATGGCCACAACCCTTTTTAGGTGGGCTTGGGATTCTAGCCACTATGTCCCGTTGATGTGGCCATGCCATTTGCAGCTACTCACGTAGATTCAGCTCATGTCCAGTCCGAAACAGATAAGGCAACTAGCTTCATTGAGCACATCCAACATATTCGCCAGCGAGTCCATTAAATTCTGGAGAAATCAAATACCAAGTACAAGCAGCGACATGATCAACATCAAGTGCCACACAAGTTTCAGGTGGGCGGCAAAGTCTGACTACATTTGCAAAAGGAACACCTTACCGGAGCCTATCGGAAACTGAGACCACCCGACATGGTCCTTAAACCATTACCAAGGCTGTGGGATACAATGCATTTGAGCTCAGCATTCCCCCATTCCTTGGCCTGCACCCAGTGTTCAATGTGGACCGCCTTCGGCCATACTTTCCACCATTACTAGACACATCCGACATTGCAGAACAACTCACACCTACATAATTAAATCTAGATTGCATGGAACAAGCTGCAACTGATCAGATCATGGACACACAGATCAAGCACACTCGCTAATAGAATATCCAACTGTATCGAGTTGTCAAAGTAGGCCAACTCCTTCAACAGGGCAAGTGGCTCACCAGGGACCAAGTTCATAAAAAGTTTCCTCGTCTCATGGAGGAACTCAACGCAATGGGGACCATTACTTCCTAAGGGGGGAGGAATGATCAAGGCGGATATTGGTGGCCACCTGCCAAGTCCACTTGTACCCCCACCATTGTTTCTCTCAGCTTTTTAGTTTCCTTAATTATAGCACAATTTACTATTTTTAGTAGTTTTTCGGGTCCTGAACTTCCAGATCCGTTTTGAGACCCTAAATGACGTTTTTATGGGTAAACGGGGAGAAACATGGGTCCATGAATGGATTTTGCTCTTCCCAAAGTTGCAGTTCTCGGATAGATCTTTCTAACAAGGTATTTTCCGCATCAAACAAAGATCATATGCCAAATTTACGACCCTGGGAAGTTGATGTACCAATTGTTAAGAAATTTTACTGCATAACATAAATAATTACTAAGAGCAATAAATATAAAAATAACCAGCAACAACCATAAACACACAAACACAAATGTTTATCCGAGAAAACCCCAAAACCGGGGAAAAACCCAACCTAATAAGATCTCATTAGCATTGACCAAAACCCTAGCCAATCCGACCAAGTGAGCTTTCACTGCTCACCTCCAGGTCTTGCATTACAATGAAATCCTTGCAGCTTTTTATAAGCTCCATTACATATAATACCACAGGCAGAATACTATGGGTGCACAATACAATGTGCCCCAAAACCATCACTGTTTAACCTGGTCAACTTTGACTCTATCCCGAGTCAAGTTTAGCTAACAATTCCCCCCTTAAACTTGACTTGGGGTTCCTTGACTAACTCCAGTCAAACCTGCTAAGTGAGACAGTCCCACTCACTCTAGCTCTTAACCCCCCTCAGAGTTTTTACCCGGGGTATTGTTAACTCGACATCCCCCTATCACCTAGTTCTAGCCCAAACTTTACTGGTGATTACCCAGGGGTACACATGCCTTACCAGGTCTTACAGTAGTATGCCCATTTACATGCAATACTTTTGACTTCATTAAAAAAAAAAAATTGTTTATCGCTGCTGCGATTCTGATCCATCCTCTCTCAATTTGATTTGTTCAAAAACTTCTATCAAACCGCTCCAACTGCGAGCCCGATGAGAACCTCGTAGATTCCAGCATCGGTGGCCTCACGTAGCAAAAAACGAACAATTTTCGAAGCCGCATGAATCTCGAACAATTCGTCAACATGTTCCAAACTAGTAAATATCGCAAATGCACTACGATCCCTGGCAGTTACGGCACTATCTTCCACGCATTCTCCTCGAGGTTCTTCCGCGTACTATTGTTCCACCATTATTTTCAGACCCAGATCTGTAAAAACGCTGCATTGATCTCATCAGGAGAAGGCTGCATTGATCTCATCAAGCACTGTAAGCCCTTGGCATCAAAGAATCCCTTTGAAGCCAATATCTGGCTTTGATACCAGTTGTTAAGAAATTTTACTGCATAACATAAATAATTACTGAGAGCAATAAATATAAAAATAACCAGCAACAACCATAAACACACAAACAAAAATGTTTATCCGGGAAAACCCCAAATCCGAGGAAAAACCCAACCTAATAAGATCTCATTAGCATTGACCAAAACCCTGGCCAATCCAACCAAGTGAGCCTTCACTGCTCACCTCCAGGTCTTACATTACAATGAAATCCTTGCAGCTTTTTATAAGCTCCATTACATATAATACCACAGGCAGAATACTATGGGTGCACAATACAATGTGCCCCAAAACTGTCACTGTTTAACCTGGTCAACTTTGACTTTATCCCGAGTCAAGTTTAGCTAACACCAATTTACCCAAATGGGGCCCACAATTTGGCGTTTCATCTCCTAGGGTTAGGTTTTTGGATGTTTAGGGTTTTTCATTGTTTCTAAACAATAAATAGGCCTTCGAGCCTCATTGTAACACAATTCAGAGGCATGTAGCTGCCACATCTCTTCTCAGAGATAAGCTACCATCGCCCTAGCTGGTTTATTTCCATTTCTGTTTGTAAGCATATTTTAGTATTTCACATTAATGAAATGAAGTATTATTTCTGCTACATCTCTATGTTTATGGTCATCTTTGTAATTTGTTGCGTTCCTGTTTAAATTTGGATCAGAAAAAAATTCACTTGCATGTACAAATTAGGTGGTATTGATAGCCAAGGGTGAAGCTGACCCTTGTGGCTGTTTGACTACCCTCATGACTATTTGACTTCTGTGAATTTTCGACTTTACATGACTCTTCATACAACAAGTGGGTCTCTTGGACTTCCATGTTACATTATATTTATTGACAATATGGCCCACAATAGAGATGTCGATGACATTACTCATGAAAAGACTCGGAATGATAGTGCTGGTATATTCGTGCTACCACTGGTGTGCATGTCGAGTTGCAATGTTGTTGGGTGATGGATGTCCTCATGGTGTGTCACAGCTTCACCTCCGCTTGGAAAAATGCGCGGAGTCTTCAATGGTCGTAGGCTCGCTTGATGTTTCATTCACATGTTGCTTCTTACTTATATGTTGGTAAGCTTGACAAGCTCGTCCATTCATGAAAAGTGCATGTTTGTCCCTTCATCCGTCCGTGAACACATCTTGCATGTTTTCCCGTTCGTGCGTCAATGAACACATATTTGCGTGATCGTCCATTCGCGAGCACATCTCTTTGCATGCATCATTTTTTCATCCATTGGCAGACATGTCCTTCTGCATGAGCTCCTTTTGTCCATCCCATCCATCGTTGCGCCATGTTTGTTTGTGTACCTGTATCTGTAGTCACTCATAATGAGATGACATCAAATCCATAAAACTCCTAGTCTACCATGATGCATGATCGGTTCGGATGCAGGTGATCGGGAGAGGAGATAGGGTTGCGAGATGGGATAGAAGCTCCAAGCACTGCTGGTGAAAACTACACAGCAGTTATTGGGTGATGGAGATGGTCAATCAGGATCGACAATGACTATCTGTGGGGTCTAGCTTAGCACGAGGACAAAACTGCGCAGTTTTTGAGAAGAACAATCCAGGCTATGGGAGGGATGGGCAGTCAAAATCTGGGCAATTTCTGGAAGTAGCGGGCAGCGGGAGCTTGGCAGCCAAAACTGCGCAATTCCTGGAGGGAACCGGAAAATGGTTGCTAGGTGACTAGCAGCAAAAACTGTGGAATTCCTAAGGGGAACTGGTAGTTAGCTGCCAGGAGCTACGCAGCAAAAGCTGCCTAATTCCTGGAGGGAAATGGCACTCAGTTGCAGGAGATTTTTTATGCTCTTAACCTGCAAAGTAATACCGAACAGAGAATATGCGAAGAAAAGATACCCAGAACACAGAATATGCGAAGAAAATATACCCAGAACACAGAATAGCAATGATTTTATTACTCAAAGAGAAATGTTCACAGGCCTCTTCGAGGGGGCAACCTCCAATAGATCAGAGCTCGATTACAAAACAAGACACGATACTCCTCGCAGGGAGTCCTTATCCTTTATATATGACTCATACATGCAATACCACGGGCCAATACCGTGGGTTTTATTAATACCGTCTATCTAATACTACCGCCCATTTACCATCTATCTAATACTACCGCCCATTTGCAACTAACTGTGGTCCTGTCATTAATTGCGGGTTAACCACTTACAAATATTAATATGGGCTTTATTGACTCTTGACTATGACGTGATCCCATGACATAAATAAGGGGGTTAGGGTGGGACCCTAACATGCCCTCCCCCTTAAGACTAGCCTTGTCCTCAAGGCTGAAGCTGCGGAAACTGCTGAAGAATAGTGGTTGGTTCCCAAGTTGCATCTTCCAGAGAGGTGTCTTTCCATTTGACGAGGCCCTCCTTAATCATGCGGCCGCGCAGGCGCTTGTCTCGTGTGTCTAGAACCTGTTCCGGTTGAAGCCAGATTGACCCTTCTTCGTCCAATTCAGGTAGACTGGTTTGAACTCGGCAATTGTTCCAAATCACTTTCTTGAGGCACTATACATGGAAAACTGGGTGGATTTTTGTTGTAGGTGGCAAAGCCAACTTGTAAGCCACTTCTCCAATGCGCTGAAGTACTTGGTATGGTCCGTAGAATTTTGGAGAGAGCTTTTGACAACCCTTGTCTTTGAGTGATGTTTGCTTATATGGTTGCAGCCTCAAAAAGACCTGATCCCCTTCTTGAAATTGGCACTCTGAGCGATGTTGGTCAGCCTGTTGCTTCATACGGTTCTGAGCTTGATGAAGATTCTCGTGCAGATGGGCGAGCATGGTTGCACGGTGTTGTAGGAGTTGATCCACGGCTTGTACTTTGGAGCACCCCGTGAGATAAGAAGTAGGGGAAGGCGGAAGTTGACCATAGACTGCTTCATAGGGAGTCATTTTGGTGGTGGCATGATAGTTGGTGTTATACCACCATTCCGCCAGAGGTAACCACTGTACCCAAAGGTGTTGCTTTTCTGAAGTGAAACACCTAAGGTAGGTTTCTAGACATTTGTTGACGGCTTCGGTTTGACCATCTGTTTGTGGATGATATGAAGTACTAAGTTTGAGATGAGTGCCTTGTATTCTGAAGAGCTCCTGCCAAAAATTACTGGTGAAGATTGGGTCGTGGTCGGACACAATAGAAGTGGGCATGCCATGCAATTTGAAGATCTGATCCATGAAAGTTTGAGCAACCAAAGTTGGTGTAAATGGTTGCGGTAGGGCGCAGAAATGAGCATACTTCGACAGTCGGTCCACAACCACCATGATGACTAACTTGTTCCCAGACTTTGGAAGACCTGTAATGAAATCCATGGAGACCTCCGTCCAAATTGACGCCGGAATGGGCAATGGTTGTAATGTGCCTGGTGTGTTGACGGTTTCCCCTTTGTGGCGTTGACAGATGTCACATTCTACTACGAAAGTAAGGATGTCCTGTTTCATGCCGGTCCAAAAAAATGATCTTCTGGTGCGAGCATATGTCTTCTGAAAGCCCGAATGTCCTGCAATGGGAGATGAGTGCAATTCTGCCAAAATGCGACATTTGAGGGTGGATGTTGGTGATATTACAACTCTGTCCTTGTAGCGAAGAATATCATTCTGCCACGAGTAGCCCTTGCTGGAATTAGGATCTACCTGCAATTGAGAAATGAGTTAGGAGAGCCCGGGATGTGAAAACCATTCCCTGCGAGCCTCTTCAATCCAGTCTGGAATGGGGAGGGAAATTGCGAGCAGAGTACTTTCCGCCTCAAATTGGCGCGACAATGCATCTGCTACACAGTTGTCTTTCCCTTTCTTGTAAATGATCTCATAATCATATCCCAGCATTTTGGCTAACCATTTGTTTTGTTGTGGGGAAGATAGGCATTGCTCCAAAAAATATTTAAGACTGTGATGATCTGTGCGGATTTGGAAACGTCGCCCCAACAAGTAAGGTCGCCAGGTCTCGACTGCATGTAAGATGGCCATCATTTCCTTCTCGTAGGTAGATTGGCCCAGATTCCTCCCACTTAGTTGTTGGCTGGTGAAGGCCAATGGTCACCCTTCCTGCATTAAGACCGCTCCAATACCTGTTCCCGAAGCATCACATTCAATGACAAATGATTTGGTGAAGTTCGGTAGTGCTAAGACGGGAGTGGAACACATGGCGGTTTTGAGAGCGGTAAATGCCTTTTGTGCTTCCTCATTCCAAAAGAAGGAATTTTTCTTTAGGAGTTGCGTTAGGGGCTTCGCTATGTGGCCATAGTTGCAGACAAATTTACGATAATAGCCTGTGAGACCCAAAAATCCTCTCAAGCTTTTCAAGGTCTTAGGTTGAGGCCATTCTTGCATTGCCTGGATCTTTTTAGGGTCCACCTTGACACCTTCACGCCCCACAATGTGGCCCAAATACTCAACTTCTTCCATGCCAAACGAACACTTAGACATCTTGACAAATAATTTATGCGTGCGGAGCAGTTGCAAGAGTAGATCTACATGCTGAAGATGTGCCGCCCAAGTGCCACTATAGATGAGGATGTCATCGAAGAAGACAAGGACAAATTTTCTGAGATATGGTTTGAGGAGGTGATTCATAAGGCTCTGAAAAGTAGAGGGGGAATTACAGAGACCAAATGGCATGACCAAGAACTCATAATGGCCTTCGTGAGCTCTGAAAGCCGTCTTGGGAATGTCGACTTCCTTCATGCGAATTTGGTGGTAGCCTGAGCGAAGATCCAACTTAGTGAAGAATTGAGCCCCATTGAGTTCGTCCAGCAAATCGTCAACCACCGGGATGGGAAATTTATCTTTGACTGTTAACTTATTGAGGGCCCTAAAGTCGGGACACATCCGCCACTCCCCATCTTTCTTGAGGACCATGACCACTAGGGATGAATAAGGACTAATGCTGGGATGAATGACACCTGCTTCCAACAATTCCTTGATGATTTTTTCTATTTCATTATTTTGGGTGAACGGATATCTGTATGGCCGCACATTTGGGGGTTGGGCCCCTGGAACCAATGTGATGCTATGATCATGTTCCCCTCGCGAGGGTGGAAGCTCATGAGGCTTGTCAAAGACCGTCCGATGTTTATTTAAAATCTGTTGCATCTCAGGATGAATTGGCAGAGACATGGTGTCGACTACCTGGATGGCATTAAATTGAGCTACCACTCCATGATGGCCCTTTTTTAACAATTTTTCCATCCTATGCGAGTTGATGATAGAGGGGGCTCCCGCCTGTAGTCCACGGAGGGTATGTTTGGAGTTGTTCTGCTTAAAACTCATATATAACTCCTGGAAATCCATTGTGATTGGCCCAAGAGTGCGGAGCCATTCCGTGCCTAGGACAATGTCGCAACCCCCCATGTGTATTGCAAACATGTGGGTTTTCAATTGATAATCCCCCATTTGAAGTTTGACATTTTCACAGCGACCTTCACATTTCATTGTGCCTCCATCTGCAATCTGGACTTGAAAGTTAGAAACTGCCCGAACGAAACAATGTGCTGCTTCAACGATCTTTTGATGGATGAAATTATGGGTACTTCCACTATCAATCAAGACTACTATTGGGGCAATGTTTAAGAAAACCCCTGATTTTGAGAGTTTGAGGAGAAGAAATTCCTGCCAATGCATTTAGCGAAATAATTGGTTCATCAGACACAATCTGCTTTTAGTTATCTTCTTCGATCGCCTCCGGTTCCTCAAGTGGTGGATCTTCCTCGGTGGAGCTATAGTCAGTGGCATCTATTTCAAAAAACTTGGGCTCTTTGCATTTATGACCCGGGGAATATTTTTCATCACAGTAGTAACATAGTCCTTGCTTCCTTCTTTTGGCCATTTCCGCAGGTGACACCTTTTGAATCTTAAGTGTCTGAGTCGTATTGGGAGCTTGTGAGGGACGCCCTTTAGCGGTGAATTTGGGGTGGCTGGATTGGGTTGTTAATGCACGTTCCACCTTACAAGCTACCTGGCAAGCCTCTGTCCATGTGGGAGGGTGGTGGAGTAGAACCTGAGCTTTGATGGCTTCTTTAAGACCGCTGATAAAGCATTCCATGTAGAACTCATCTGTGAGACCCCTAGTGCAGAAGGCTAAGGCTTCAAAAGCAGTAATATATTCCTCCACTGTACCCGTTTGTCGGAGCTTAGTGAGACGCCCCAAAAAAGAGTCTTCCTGTTCAAAGCGACTTCGAAGAGTTTTGGAAAATTGGGCCCAATCCTGAAAATGTCCATTGCAACACTAATGCCATTCCTTCCATTGCCATCGTTCATTGTCCAAGTACATGGTGCCCACCATAAGCTTAGTCCCCTCATCTACGATATGATTCAATTGGAAATACTGCTCCATTTGTGCTAGCCATGCGAACATGTGAGGACCGTCAAATTTATGCATATCCAACTTGGGAGGTCGCTGACTGGGTGGTGGATGGGTGTGCCAGACGTGATGAGAGTGGCTAGACTCACCCTCATGGTATTCATGGCCATTATACGCCTCCTCGTGGGCTGGCTCCTTGCCCTTTGGGAGTGCATCATGTATCTGATTACTTATTCCTTTAAGCTCAAGTTCAATATTCTTCACCGCAGTTTGGAGGGAGTGCACATGGTCTTCAATTTTCTCTATCCTTTCATTGGCCATCGCTTGAGCGCGAGTTTCTACCATACACCAACCTGATGAAAAATTGGGACCGCCTAAATTTTTTTTACTAAGAATTGAATGGTACCACCTTGCTCAGCTCGTCGTCCTGATTCTGATGGGCTAGGTCACCAATAAGCGCCCCGGAAGATCTCAGACGTTTTTTTTTTTTGGAAAACTCCTAACGGAGTTTTACTCCTTCCTGATCAATACTGCAGTCGCCAAATCCTCAGAATGTCAATGCCGCCAAAAGTCCTGTGAAAATTATATCCAGGGACAGGAACCCTTCACAACTACTCCGATCTGGTGGATCTGAGAGATCTGAATGGTGGAACAACTGCTGCGGCGGATCTGATGGAGCTGCGGGACTGATGTCGGCTGCTACTGCACTTGCTGATCTGGAATAGGTGATGTGCGATCCCACGATAGAAAGGGAACTATGGTCTTGAGGAGTGTCAAGTGCTACAGATCGCAATATACATAAGGGTCTGACAGTAGTACTCGGTCCAATGTTTCAGGGCTCTAACTAAGGAGGATCGACCGTACCCTTAGCCGTACAACCCGACTACCCTATCGTACGGGCGAGTAATCTCTCCGAGTGCTGTTCTCGGTGTACTGTAACCACAAGATGGCCGAAGGTTTATCTATGGCGAGGTTTCAAGGGAGCTAGGGGGCTTCCTATATACCCAGAGGGTACGTGGAAGATAGTCCATGCGCGGTTCTGTCTAATGCGCTACTACTCGAAGGGGTACCCACAGGGGTTACAAGGGAGTCCAATAGATGTGACCACCTCTTGTATTTCTTGCGTGCATGCCTCCCCAAATCCGTAGGTTTATGCGCTTAACGACAGATCCCGTGGTTTAAAGACGCCGGAACACGTCTCTAGCCAAAAAAATTTTGCTAAAATTTGGAGATCCCACCGAGCCCTGGAAAGTGCTCTGATACCACTTGTTATGCTCTTAACCTGCAAAGTAATACCGAACAGAGAATATGCGAAGAAAAGATACCCAGAACACAGAATATGTGAAGAAAATATACCCAGAACACAAAATAGCAATGATTTTATTACTCAGAGAGAAATGTTCACAGGCCTCTTCGAGGGGGCAACCTCCAATAGAGAAGAGCTCGATTACAAAACAAGACACGATACTCCTCGCAGGGAGTCTCTATCCTTTATATATGACTCATACATGCAATACCACGGGCCAATACCGTGGGTTTTATTAATACCGTCTATCTAATACTACCGCCCATTTACCATCTATCTAATACTACCGCCCATTTGCAACTAACTGTGGTCCCGTCATTAATTGCGGGTTAACCACTTACAAATATTAATATGGGCTTTATTGATTCTTGACTATGACGTGATCCCATGAAATAAATAAGGGGGTTAGGGTGGGACCCTAACAAGATTGGCAGCAAAAAGTGCGCAATTCCTAGAGGAAACTGGCAGTCAGCTGCTAGGAGTTGCTGGTTGAAAAAACTACACTGATTCTAGGAAGCTAGCCTGATGATCACCTCTGCACAGTTTTTAAGCTGAGTGGATTGCTGGGTAGCAGAGGGCTTACTCATGAAAACTGGGCATTTTTCCGAGTGAGCAGTTGGTCGACTGACTGGAGGGTTGACTGGAAAAACTGCGCAATTTTATGAGGGGGATAGGGATGGGCACTGGGTGTATGTCCAACCCGTCGGCATAGTTTTCTGAGTGAGCGGAGTAGGCAAGGTCTACAGCCTTTACACAATTTTTTGGGGAGTCAATCCTGGGGTGAGTGTCGAGTCAAACTCTCCGGTTGACCAGCATGAAGTTTGATTGATCTACTTGTGGGTAGTAGAGCTTGAAATGGATTGCTAGGTGCTTCTGCATTGTTTTGGGTGACAGTCGATTGAGTCGATGGCGAGTTGCTGGTCTGGCTGTCAGAGGGGAATCCAGTCATCAAAACTTCAGCAAACTGACTAAGTATGTGAACGATTAAAAGATGCATATGTGCTCTTGCAAACACACACTTACATGACTGCATGACTAAACAACTCAAACCATCCGACACACATGCTCAACATGACTAACCGACGATGTGAGCGATAAGCACGACACTTGTGATTGATCGTTGGTCAACTATGATGACGTTTGCATGATATTTTATGTGACTATGTGTGTGAGTTCGAAAAATGTTTACAAACCGAACACACCATGTACACATGAAGCAAAGACCTTTGAGTGTGACCAGAACATGGTCACAAGCATGCCATTAAGCTCAACATGCAAAATCTTGGGTGGGATGATCAAGAAAGGTGGGTGCGAAGACTCACACGAGCTCACGGAGTGAACCCGAGTGCGTGTGGTCATCAAGTGAAACTATCAAAGGAGGCTCCGAAATTGGATGCAGGCAAAAATTTGGAGGGGTGTTGTAGCGCTACACCACATACCTAACAACTAATATATATTTAACTTGGCCTTCCCCTAAAGTTGGTGGGACCAGAGATTTTGGGTTCTTCTAACTACCATCTAGCTGTTAGGCATCATCTCGGGATGGTCACCTCATCTATGGTCCTCCATGAGGTGATCCCATCAAATGGCGTAGATTACAACCTTATCTCCTTTGAAATTTACTTTGCGGAGTGGTTTGTTATTTTCCTCCCCATCCGACAGAGCCTTCCAGATTCGGTCCATGGCTTCAAGGTTTTATGCAGGTATTTGCTTCTGCCTCTCTATGTTGTTGACGAAGTTCTTTCGGTTCCTTCATAGCTCCTCCATGATTGTATATCCAGCTGTTAGGTTTCAAGAGAGCATTCTGACACTTACCGCTTCAAAAGGAATTTCTCTATCGCAACAATCCCACCAAGGTAACTGGTTTTTCCTTATCCTTGGTATATTGCACTTCAATGTATTCATTCTTCATTTTCTTAACAAACTATTTAATTTGGATTGTTAGGTTCCATCGTAGGGTTTCAAACTATAAGCAGGGCTGAGGGGGATGAGTTCCTACCTCCTCGCCCAAGTCCAAGGGTTGCAGACTTACTGCTCTCTCCTCACACCGGGTAGTGTGAAGGGGGTTGTGTTCTGTGAAACCTTGTGATTGAAGAGTTTCAAAGACATAGAGGGTTTTGATTTTTCATGCCAACTCTTTAAGTTCTTCTTTAGTTAGGTTATTTTGAGACTTATATCTTGTTGAGGCATATATTTTCTGGACTTTGTGTGAAAATGCCTTACGACTGTATTTTCCTTTTGTTAAGAACCTAGCAACACCATTTTTCCAATCTTTCTAAGATTTTGGCGTGTAGCTTGAATTGGGTTCTATAACCTTCCATTCTACATTAAATCATGTTTAGGGTTATATTAATGGTGATTTCATATTCGTTTTTTTATAAATTTTGTGCCTTATATAAATATATGGTTTGCACATTTGGATGGAATGGTTTATACCTTTGCAGAGTTCTATTATTTATGTAGAGGTTTATGGTGTTCATCCGAAGTGGCTTTCCTTCTCCGTTTAGGAAAGCATTGATTGTTTACCCATATTCCATTATTATGATCTTGAATTTGTACTTGCATGCGGTTTCAGTGTTTCTACCCACATCCCAAATATAAATAGTCCTCATTAATTTAATGTGATTCTCTAAACACTTCACTGTAAAGTCTTTGCTATGTTTTACCGAGAAGACCCATGCTCATTTGGGGTTTAAATTCTTGGGTTCGAGATTAAATTGCTTTTCGAATGGAATTTGCTTTAAAATGAAACTTGTTCCTTTTACCTTAACATCGATTCTCGTTTTCTCTTTCCTTAGGGGCAGATTCTTTTCAGTTTTCAGTTCAAAATAATTTGATAGGCATGATTTTCCCTTAGAGCTTAATTTAATGCTTAATTCTTGCATTTTCTCCTAGCTAGCGTGGTATTAAAAGAGTCATAATCTACATTTTCTTTCCTATACTTGGGTTGTCTATAAGTAGTATTTGTTCATTTCTAGAACAATAACCCTCTTCATTTGAAAGTTTCTGAAATAGTTCTAACTTGTTCTTGCTTCCGGTTTATTGCTTCTAAAGGAGTTATGTATTATATAGCCTTATGAAATGGATTCTCCTAAAGGATGACTGCTAATCTGATTACAGATCTTACTTTGTCTTTTTAGAATTTCCTTGGCTAGACTAATTTCTGTTAAAAAACTAACATGTTGATTATATACTTTATTTGGTAGTAATTAGGCCTTTACTGTATTAGCACATGTCTTTATTTCAACAGTTCGTTTAATTTTCAGAAATAAGTAAGTACTTATCTGATTTTTGTAGCTATTCTGTCAACTGACTACTTAGTCCCAGTGCGACTATAACTTGCCGAATTTCCTCCCAACCTTGAGACCATCTTTCAAGCCTGAGTCTCCCCCCGAGTTGTTACTCACATGTAGGATGTTTTCCTTTAATAATAACAGTCTTAACATGTCACAACTATCTGGTGTTAACCAGACTTAGCTTTATGAACCTGTTTGACATATCAGTATGGTATCCTCCGTTTCATCTTTCTTTTTTTCTTGACCTTAGGTACAAATGCCCTCTTGATTTCTTCCTTGAGAATAAATCTTCAAAGAAGTAGTTAGGGATAGGTAACCGCCTATCCTAACTACCTGACATGTGAGAGTTACATGATTGTCATCATCAAGACTTTTGCTTCATGCATAGCTTAGTCAAAATAAAAAATATATAAACTTATAATAATAATATCCAGTTTGTTTAATTGTAGTAATTAAATATTTACAATTACTTGGGACATCACAAAAATAGTCAACATAAATTAGTATTAATATATTATAAGTGCACTGAGAGGCTCTCTCCAACCTAGTATGCGAGAAATGTTGTAAGCTAAATGTAATGTTATATCGTGTAAATATTTTTACTTGGTCAAAATAAAATAAAAATAAATATAACTACTAATAAAAAAAAGATAAAAAGAAAAATAAGAATAACTCTTGTTTAAAATAAAAATATCTTTAAACTAAAATAATAATGTAAACTTGATTTGTGATGTAGGATCATTTAGACCTAGTCAGCAATGTGATGGTATGATCACATGTTGTGGCTAACAAAGGGTTGGAAGACAAGAGATTAATTAATTTTATTAATTTAAATGTATGAGAGTGTTTTATTTGTTGTCAAAATCTGAGCAGAAAAGGGTATAAGTAGCTGATTGATCCTCCCTACGTGGAGATTAGGCCAAGCAGTTAGATTATCTGGTTTGAATAGGATATGAGGGATTTGAAAGCTTAAATTAGCATTTGTTTGAGAAAAGAGTGGAGTAAAGAGATTCTTTAGGGAAGAATGAGAGATTTCTGGATCTGAACTAAATGGGTTCATGAATCCGCATTTTGTATAAATTGTAATCTATTGGAATGAGTGAAGGGGTGAGATTCAGATGGAAAGATAGGATGGATGAGCAAGGGCAGAACTAAAAAAGTTGAGTGTGATTGTTTCTTCTGTAAATATTTATCAATATGAATACAGTGTGGATTGTGTATTTCTTTGTGTAATTTAGTATTGAGTGTGCTTATAACTTTTAGTCTATGGATTGAGGATCTGAGAATTACTGTGTTTTTTGATACTCAGAATATAGGATAGGAGTGCGTGTTCTATATATAACGCAAAAAACTAGTTGATGTGGATTATCCTTACTAGATTAGCAGACAAAGATTGAATGAAGGAATGAATCATCATTGATCACAGGTTTGATCAATGATGATTTGTTTGTGAGAAGATAGTAAGTGTTCTATAATGAATGTGCATGCGGTTTAATAGAGGAAACAAACCCGAAACATCAAAATACTAAGTTGATTGATAATTTGTGAAGAAACCCCAAAATAAGTCAAGACCGTCCATTGGCTCGCAGATCCAACGGTGAACATCAACTGCGGGGGTAGGAGAGTACAGATTTATTGATCGTGGTTAAAGCCTTGCACTCACTCCTAGCCGTCGATCTCATATTCAAACTCTTAGATCACAGTCTATTGACGAGTTAAGCCCGTTTTTAAACCGTGTGCTAGTTGAAGTCCCGCAAACCATATATTTGATGGCC
The DNA here is from genome assembly GCA_031772625.1 of Pinus tabuliformis. Taxonomy (NCBI): domain Eukaryota; kingdom Viridiplantae; phylum Streptophyta; class Pinopsida; order Pinales; family Pinaceae; genus Pinus; species Pinus tabuliformis. The sequence continues at coordinate 1,232,096,925 of CM062804.1, forward strand.
TCTTATATAAAAACGAACTTGAAAACTTATACATCAAGGATTTATATTCCTTATCGGCTCTGTAAGAGTGGTCAAAGTCAGTGGAAAAGTCAGACCTGATATGTTATCAATGTAGGTTAAATATATTTGAGATCCGGTCGGATGCGGTCGAAGTGGGATCAGGCTCATTGACAGGTTATATCTTTGTTTTTCATTGATCGGGTGTATAGTCAGGTTTTCTATTGTTTTGTGTTCCAATAATTTGATGGCGTTTTGTTAAGTTAAGTGAACAAGTATTTAATTAGTTTTAATTCCGAATTTATGAAAGGTTGTAACCTTGCTTCACTTTGGAGGTTATGTGGGCATAAATCGTAGGTCCACATGGGATTTTTAAAGGATATCAGTTACGTGGCATTATTTTTGGTATCAAAGTAGAAAAGGATTCTGCATAGAAGTATAGTAATGTTAAAGATTAGAGATATATGAATGTTAGAACAATCAAAGTAAAATCAGAGCTCAAAAGAATTTAATGAAAAGGACACTGAGATCATAATAAGGAAAAGGTGAATCCTCTGTCAGTAGAGAGATTTGTTTGGATGTTTGGAGAACAACAAAGGAGTGAAAATTTCCTTTTAGACAAATGAAATTTCCATGTAAATTGATTGAATGATTGGTTTGATTTGAAAGCAAAATTGAAGTAGAAGGTTTTGAATTTAAAGTCAAATAGAAGAGTGGATTGCTATGACTGAAATCATTTAAATGGTTTGAAGAATTTTAGTGATTAAGGATTGCTTTAAAAAGTATTGTTGAAGACAATGATATTGATGGTTGAAATAACAGAGTTTGGGTTTAATAGGAATTAAAGAAGAACCACTACAAGGAAAGAATTTCGGAATTTGTAGAAGCAAGACAGTATTTGTTTCCAACATATTATCAGAAGGAATTTGTAGCGTGTCATGAATCTGTAAATATAGGTGAATTTCAAATTGAATCTTAATTGTAATATGAAGAATATTTGTTGGCTGTATGGAGTCTTTTGAATGGAGAAGTTTAAATGAAATAGTGAACAGATGAATCATTTGGCAAAGATTTAACTGATGGAATGGGAATTAGTTTTAAGACATCTTTGAAGGAAAATTGGCATGTTTGAAAGGTGCTTTGATGTATCTTGAGATAATATTGTACAGGTCAATGGAAGCAGTGAAATTGTTGGAAGGAAGAATGAATTGTATCAGCATCATAGCACATGAGCTATGTTAAAGAAGATGAAGCAAGAAGAACTCTCAGATGAGTAAAAGTGACAGTACCAAATAGTAAATGAAATTGCTGAATGAAAGAAGGAAGTGATCAATTGAAGATGCAACAACCTAGAGCAAGGAGTGTTGAAGAGAAGATGAGAACAACTTCCAACTTCTGTTGGGTAGAAGTTGTTGAGGCAGCTCCACAATTGTGATTGTGGGTAGAGTTGTCTTAAAAATAACAATTCCAGCAAGAGGAGTTTTGTGTCAAATTGCTAGTTAGTGAAAGGTTCGAGGAAAGAACCAATAGATGCCAAAAGGCTAAACTCAGAAAAGTTTGGTGAGGCATGAAGGAGACTTGTTACAGATGAAAGAAAGGGCTAGTTTCAGCTCACCAGTGAACAAGGAAATTTCACCAGAGGAAGAAATGGAATTGACTATTGATATTCATAATAGGGGTATAGAGGAAAGTCACAGACAGCGGAAAAAGAGTGCCAAAGCAGTTGGTCTCAAAAGAATGAGTAAAGAAGAAATGGACATAAAGTTGGCTGACATGAAGGCAGAACTCGGTCATTTGAAGAAGTTGGTACAAAAAGGAATCAGAGAAGATTTGGGACAAGGAATTTATGTGGGGAAAAGAGTTAAGTGGCATGTCAGAGAATTGTTTGCTGAGAAATTAATGACTAGAAAAGTTGAGGATGAAGGAATAGAATACATTTATGAACCAAAGAAAGGATCTCTCCTTGGGGAAGGAGACAGTGATTACAGTGATGATAATGATGAAGAGATCATCTATACAGATTAGCATGAGAGAAAGATGTTGGTAGCATATTCACAGGCAAGAGAATCTCATAAATTTGGAATTAATTATTTTTGTGAATGTAAAGTTGTTGGTATGCATCCAAATGAAATTGACTCTGTGAAAGAGGCAAAGACAAGAAAAACAGAAAAGGAGGTGCAGGAAGACTTTCAAGACTTTGATTGGTGGAGAAAATTAAAAGGTATGAGTAAATGGTTGTGTCTTCTCTTAGTGAAAACTTATTGGATCATGTTAGAAAGAATATTAACATAGATATAAAACCAATTGAAAATGGACAGAGGGAGAGAAGCTAATGCATTGCAGGGTTGTGAAGAGAAGAGAAACGAAGATGACACAGAGAACTCAGTTGAAGAAGTTAAGTCAAGGAAATCTTTGAAAGATCAAAGTCTTATCATAGAAGAGAAGGAGACATTGTTGTCTTATTTGGATAAACTGAGTGTTAGAGAAAATTGTGAAGGACAGGGGGATGTTATGTAGACTTATGATGAAATTGTCAAGAAAAGTCAAGAATTTGCAATCCCAAAAGTTTTCTTTGATGAAAAGAAAATCAGAGATGTTGAGGAATAATTTCTCAATAACTTAGTGAACTATCTGAATAGTTCAAAGGAGCATGAAGGTATGGTCAATGAGAATTGAGATGAAGAGCATTATATTTTTGAAACTGACATGATGTGTATATTTTCAGGTTTGACAGGTGATGAACAAAAACTGGACAATGTGCTCATGCATGTTGATGAAGAAGTGAAACTATTTGAGGAAATAGTTGAAATAGAAGGATATTTTGAGAATGATGGTATTGACAGGGACACTGTCATGATTAAGGAAACTGAAGACAAACAAATGGAAATTTGTGATGATAACCATAATGAAGTATCTTTAGTAGAAAATCCAGACAGTGTGGAAAATGTGAAGGAATGTAGGATGATGTTGACAAATATAGAAGCTCAGGAATTCCATGATTTTAAAGTGGATTATTTTTATGAATCTGTAAACCATGTAGAAGCTTTAGAAAACCAAAATTTTGTTTTTGTTGTAGGTGAAGATGAAAAAACATTAATTAGTTGTAAAAAAGGTGAAAGGATACTTCACAATGATATATTTGAGGAGATTTTAATTCTTGAATTGTTGAATGACATTTTTGTGTCAAAACAGGGAATATTTTGTAAGGAACAAGAAAGTGCTCAAATGAAATTTATTGACAGTTTTATAAAATTTTCAGAGGATCAATATAAGGACTTGATGGCAGAGTTATCTGTGGAGGCAGAAATCCATAGTAACTTTAAATTTGATAATTGTGGCAGAAATTCGGTTTTATATAGGAAAGAGGAGTCATATGCAAATGATATGCTTATTGGAGATGAGGGGAGATTCAAATTACTGGAAAAGTTATTAGATGAACCTGATAAGATAAAGGGAAAGATTATCTTTAATGATAATGAAAGGGAAGCTGTAGAGTACAAGAAACAATTTGTAGGATTCCTATTTTTCAAATAAACTATAGTATTCAATGCTTCAGCCCAAAACCCATTCGGAAGATCCTTACCTTTCAACATGCTCCTAGGACATTCCCCCAATGTTATGTTATTTCTTTCCATTACTACATTTTGCTGAGGAGTATGGGGTACTGTGAATTGCTGTAATATCCCATGGTCTTTACAATACTTGATAATTTCATCCTTCCTGTATTCTCCCCCTTGATCGGAGCAGAGAATTTTTATATGCTTCCCTGTTTTCTTTTCAATCATGTTTCTGAATTGCTTAAAGTATTCAAATGTGTGACTTTTATTACTCAAAAAATATACCCAAGAAAAATTTGTGCAGTCATCAATAAATAGTAAAAAATACATTGCACCTCCTAATGACTTTGTTTGCATGGGTCCATAAAGATTTGTGTGCACTAATTCAAGTGTGTCTCTCTGTTTCTTCTCTACTCGAATAGGGAATTCATCTCTATGCATCTTTCCTAATGTACAAGCATCAGAATCATTATGCACTTGTTTTAAGATAGGAAGATCTCTTACCATTTCCTTTTTCTGAAGTAACATCAAATCATTGTAGTTGATATGACCAAATCTCTGATGCCAGAGCTCTTCTGTAGTCAAAATCGCTCCTGTCAAAGCTCGAACTAGTGTTGGTCTTACATCCAATTTGTATAGACCTCCTGTTCAAATTCTTGTAGTAATAGTATTCATGCCTTCTAACAGATCTCTAATATTACAATTAGATTAAAAAAATTCAACTTTAAAATCTTGATCTGTAATCATGGATACAGAAATCAAGTTCTTTGTTACAATGAGTACATACATGACATTATGAATTTGTCTTACAGTACCATTAGGTAAAATGGCAGAAAATTTTCCACAACCTTTGATCTGATGACTTCTATCATCACCTAGGTAGATTTGTGCTCCATCGTTGATTTCTTTAAAATATTCTAACCATTGCTTGTTCCCCATCATATGTGTTGATACTCCCAAATCTACATACGAGATGTCTACATCAACATTCTCATCAAAGTCAGCCATGAACAATCTGAAGTTCTGCTCATGATTATCATTTGCAATATGACCTGCATGTCGTTTCGTCTTCTGCTGTTGTTCATGATATTTCTTCTTCCTACACTCCCTAGCGATATGACCAAGTTTTCTGCAATAAAATCATTTAATTTTATAGTTATTTCTATTCGGATGCAAACCTTGAGTCTGATTTGGTCTTTTCTGTGAGTTTCCTCCGTTTTGCTGTTGCAGATTTTTTTTTCCTTTGAAGAAGTTCTTTTTCGCCATCAACACAAGATCTGAACTCTGGGGCTTCAGAGTCAATCTTCTTTCTTCTTCTTGCATTAATATTCCTATCAGTTCTTCAAACTTTAGGATTTTCTCTCTTGCATTTATCCGAGTGATAAATATTTGGTAGTCATCGGTCACACCATTCATGGTAATTGTTACTAGATCTGTATCTACAACTGTTTCACCAATTTCTGCCAATTTGTTCTTCAGATCTTTGATCCTTGCTATGAAGGAAACAACTGTTTCATTATCCTCCATCTTCAGGGATAAAATCTTCTCTTAAGGAACAAAAGACGATTTGTATTACTGATCCCATCCAAAATTATTCAATATTCCCCAAATTTTGCTTGCTCATTTACATTCTCTGATCTGTGTTCTGATACAATCTTTCACTGACATCTTCAACAGCGTCTTTGATTTACCTTCTCTCTTCTCCTAATATGGGATCGATGCTGATCCAGCAGCTGGCTTCTACTCATCCGCATTTGTATTCGTCCAAGCACTCCGCACTTTTAACAGAGTCTGCATCTTGAATCTCCAATTCACATAATTGCAGCGATCGAGCTTGTTATGCTCATTCAAGTATGCTTCAATCATTTGATTATTCATCTTGGCAGTTAAAAAAAATTGGTAGGTAAAATATGTGTGTGTGTGTGTGTGTGTGTGTGTGTGTGTTAGATCTACCCAAGATCTATGTCAAAGATAGAAATCGTTGATCTCCGCGAGTCCGATTTCTGGTATTTTCAACAGCCTCTAGCACTGGCTAATCCCTTGCAGTCTGTGCGCCCTCTCAACGCGGCCTCCGAGCAAGTCTCCACCACACTGCATGCTCTCCACGACAATCCTTTGAGGAACCATGTATAGGGTTGTCGCAGCCTTCTCTTGGCAAACCTTGGCCTCCACGCAGCCTTCTCTCAGCAGCCACCGCCAAGATGCAGCCCCCACCCTTTTTTTGTTTGCACGGTCGGTGCGATTAGCCAACACAGATTCACGACAGTCGGCATGATTATCCAACATGGATTCATGACGGTCATCCAAAATAAAATCATGCGAAGTTTCACTGTGGGATCGACGCAATTTTTCCCCCAAACCACGTGACGATTTCGCCTTAGGTGCGTCGAGCAAATCCTTCACTCAACGAACAGGTTTCTCAACTCTGTCACTCTGATACCATGTTAAAAGGTGATGTTTGAATTAATAAAAAACATCCACTGGTCAGCTCTACAAAAGAGAGTCTGAACCAGGAGAGTCTGGCTCTATAGAATGCTCTACGTTGTCCATTTACATCACACATTAAATAGCACACACGATTTTAGGGAAGTTAGAACCATACCCTAAGAAATAGAAACTAATTCCTATCTTGAGGTACCGTGAACCAATTCACTATTCTAGGATATTCTCCATTATCTCTAACAATAATAGAGATAAAGAAGGATCATACAAGTTTTAGGTTTAAATGACAAGTTCCATGCTCAAAACCATCACTCGATGAAATGTTCGAGTAAAATTATTTTAAATTTTGGAAATTTTTTTTTAAGGATAAGTACACTACCTTGATATAGGTGTTAGACTCTCATTGTGAGCGTTTAAGATTCTAATTATTGAAAAGTTTTTAATTCTCTTTTCACTTCTAGAGAAGCCTTTAGCTTTGAATATTGGAAATGGAATGGTGATTAGTCTGGGAAAATATGTCATTATTAGTGCAATCAAAATATTTTTATATTTGAACATATATCTAGGCCCTTCTATGAAAGTTATTAGTCAATGATCAAAGCTACCAATGAGTAGTCACATGAATCGCTCTCTATTGATGACTTGTTTATGACCAAAGAAAAACTCCATGACAAGTTTTCATTAGCTAATTATGGAGAGCTCATATCAAATTCTCTCATCAGAACAACTTGTAATTTGCTGTTAGAATGGAGCAGAAGGAATTTATAGGTGGGGCCATGGATATATAATGGTGGTTGTGAAAGATTTTTAAATTTCAAACTTGGAACTAAATGTTCAAACCAAGAAAATAGAGTCAAGAATATGTCTACTATGTATGCACCGTTTTCTCCATTGTACTTATTATGTTTAGGTTTGGTTGAAGCTCATTCATTTTTTATCTCCATTGTACTTATTATGTTGAGGTTTGGCAGAAAATTATTCCTTATGAACATGATCTATGATACAATATAAATGGAAAAAGTGGTTTGTAGATAGAAATATGAAGAAATGGAGGTGTTTTTTTTTCTTGTATTATTCGAATTTTGATTGTTAGAAACGTATCATGTTTAAAGAAATTTTTCATCTTTTCTTTTAAATTGTTTGTTAAATACATATTTTAATGATTTGTTGTTTGTGAGAAGATATACTAAAATCTCCAAAGGTGATGAAATATAGATTTTAATGGTATGTTTTGTGTCAGATGATGTACTAAAATCTTGAAAGCTGAGGAAACATGTGATGCTAAATAAAATTAAAATTGTGATTCTAAATAAATTTAAGCAAGCCATGGGCCTACTTTGATAATGCTTGTAGATATACTAAAAGCTCCACGGTTAATGAAAGTTGTAATCCTAAATAAAACTAGACCATGGGCCTATTTTGATCATGCTTGTAGGGACTAAATTTGATGGTTAGTTTGGGTTTTTATATGTATAACAAAGTTTCATTTCTTTTAGACTCAAAACTAAGTGTGGACTAGGCACAATAACCTAGGCAAGTTAACTACTATATTATATTTACTCACTCTAGTTAACACTTGTTTATCATGTAACACTTAAGTGAAAAATGACTCATTACTACTTATCAATTAAATGAATTACTTATTTAATGTCATCAACAATTCCCTTTATCACATAACTAAGTTATCTAACAAATTAAAATAATAATTCTAATTCATTGATTTCTAATGTCTTTATAAACCATAGAATTTAGAGATAGATCAACTTTACAATGTAAGTTAGTCCAAAATAAAAAATAAGAAATATCATTATAATAGAAAAATTTGAAAATTATATTACATTGACTAAAACATTTGTCTGGAGCCACTTTTAATTTTAATTCCAAAAATTTTAAATTAATAAATTGTGATAATAAAATTATAGTAAAATTAAAGATTTATTATTAAATTTTAAAAGTTCAAATCTCTTATTAATGTTATTACGTGGAAGAATGTATTTTGTTTCGAACGTATTTTATTCTTATAAAAATGAAGTGAAAAAGATTAAATAAATATTTTTTTCACCGAAAACAAAAATAATAACTTAACACTTCCATCGATCAAAATTAATACCATTTAAGTTGTTTGTCAACTAGACTGCAGTTTTAGCGGCTGCCGATTGTGGTTTAAATTTTAAAACTCATTATATGACGCACTGCTAGCCGATATTGGTTTGTGGGTCCCTAAAATATATCAATAATAATGTGGTTTAAATTTTAAAACTCATTACATGATGCAGTGCTAGCCGATATTGGTTTGTGGGTCCGTAATATATATCAATAATAATGTTATATATGTTTAAATGTATATATGTGTTTAAATATACAATGTTATATTTATATTTAATAATTATGCTTTATCAGCGTCTTTTTTATTGGAGTTGGGCACTTTAATAATTTTACTGATCAAAAAAATTGATTGGATGGTTTCAATTGAAAGATGCCAGCATATTTTTGTAGTTGCCACAATATCAATGGATTGAATTCACACTACTAACTTCCCAGATTAACCATAATGGGAAGACTACAAAATTTAACACACACCATACACATACACTTGGCATAGTAGTGAAAAAGTGTATTTCCGATGGGTCTTGTTTATGGCCATGTATAAAAATTAAAAATAATTAAAAATTCTCGATGCATGTGAAACGAATGTTCATTTAAATTCTTAAACATATGGTTGTTGGAACATGGAGGAATAACTCTCAACAAATAACATAAAGTTTATTTGCCCAACATGTCATAAACCTGACCTAATGTCGATTCAAATTATTAAATGTATGGTTGTTAGAACATGGAGGAATAACTCGCAACGTGGATAAGTAATGTAAAGTTTCTTCGTCGAGCATCTCATAAAGTTTCTTGGGTGTTTGCATTTTCTCCGTTTTCCTGCTAGCTCTTCTTCAGGGGCATTGAGACCAGGTTTTGTTCAGTCCTTTCTTGACGGGGGCATTGAGATCTGATGTTTTAGAATGCCCCAACTCCGTCAAATCGAACGTGAATCAGACTTGGAAAATAAGGTTTTCGCTTATATTGATAAAACTTATCCAGATTACTATTGTACCATTAGCCAACTTGGGGACCTGGATAGAATTCTATTTAAATCTGCTTTCAAGAAATGGTGGATTGCTAAAAGCACTCTTCCGGCCACTCACTGGCCCGAAGAATTAAATTTAAGGATTTTATCCTCAGCCAACATCATGAGTTAGGGATTGGTGATTTTTATTGATATGTTTCTTTCTCATAGATCTCTTCTTAATATATTGAAAAATTGAATAAGGAATTCACCCTCAACCAACATCATTAATTAGGGTTTGGCGGATCGTTTTGATTTGTTCAGGCCAAAGAATCGTAATACCAAGAAGAGGGTCTGACACATTCCTCAGTGTCATCGACCTTCTTGAGCATCGAGTAAACTTGTATCATGGCGGAACCAAGGGACTTATTGACTCAACCATTGAACCCGGGAAAAAGTTCTATGTAGGCCTTTGTGCCATGGCTTCAACTATAGCTTATGAAAACAAACTGGTTATCAGAAACAGAGTCACAGAACATTGGGAGGTAGTGTTTAGTTTCCATGAATTTTAGTACTTGTTTATTCATGCAAAACTCTATTTGATTTAATAAATATTTCAACCTGATCCTGCAGATGCACTTCGTGGAGTTCTTAGACTGCTGGAATAGTATATATGCAACTCTTTGGCTTCCATAATCTATGATTCAGTCATATATTGTGTGAATAATTTTTCGTTCATTAATTGATGCTAAGATTGACTTGTATATATAATCAGATCACTTGCAAAAGAAATCAACGCAAGCCTTTATATTCTGTGATAAGGAGCTGGGCGCCCAACTAATAGTGATAGCCTTCAGAGGAACATAGTCATTTAATGTAGATGACTAGGAAACAAATCTCAATTTCTCATGGTATGAATTCAGCCAGATCAGAAAGGTTCATCTTGGATTTCTAGAAGCTTTGGGTCTTGCAAATCATTCACAAAGCCCCCAAATCTTCGATAATCATAGTAATTCTAACATTGTTTTGCCTACTGTTTTTATTGATAAAGAAGATCCTGGAAAGCCTTTGGCTTATTATGTTCTTCGTAAGAAATTGAAAGAATTATTATGAGTTCACAGAAATGCAAGGAAGAGGCGCTATTGGAGAAAATGGTTGGTGTTTATACATTCGGACAACCAAGAGTTGGAGATGAAGCATTCGCAGAGTTTATGAACAAGAACATAAACGAAACAATACCCACATATTTTAGAATCGTCTACTGCAATGACCTAGTTCCCAGACTGCCCTTCGATGATCCAATATTTGAGTACAAGCACTTTGGTGTATCCCTTTACTACAATAGCTGCTACAAAGAGAAGGTATTTATACTACTGCTCTTCACATTCTCTTCAACCAGAAAATCCTGTTTCATTTCTGATACAATATTTTGTTCAACCTCACGCTCATATTAAATGGTTTATTTTTTGACAGAATCTTCTGGAGGAGCCCAACAGAAATTTCTCGCTATTATATTTCATCCCCCTAAGCATAAATGCTGTGTGGGAATTGGTGCAGAGTTTATTGTTGCAATACACAAAAGGAAGGGACTTCAAAGAAATGAAATTGTTGACACTCTTCAGGATAGTAGGGCTTATAATTCTGGGGATTTAGCAAATGTTCATCCATACTATTATGTTAGGTTTTGTTTCTTTCTCTGTGGAGATGAGAATAAGAGTTCTATCTAATGTTCATCCATATTATTATGTTAGGTTTTATTTATTTCTTTGTGGAGAGGAGAATACAAGGTCTTTTAAACCAAACATTCATAAAAGTAATAACAATATTTAGTTGAGAAGTCACTATTTTGAAAATGGTTTTAGATGTTAAGTTTTTACAACAATAGGTTTATATCTTAATAATATTGTTTTAAGGAACTAGGTTTAGCTTTATGGTTTTAGAGTAGTATGATTAGGTTTTAGGTCAGTAGGTTTAGGTTTAAGATTTTTAATATTGATATTCAATGGTTTGTATATTATTAAAATTGAAATAATTGATCTTAAATTGTTATTATAAAAATGGCCCATCTTATTTATCATCCCAAAATTTTAAATAAAATAAACAGCTATGATCTTGAATGGACAAATTACTTATATAAATTCTTTTATTCTTGTACAACTAAACTTAATCTTAATTATTATATATTATTTGTTTGTGTTTCCTCAATCTTCCTTCAACAAACCATTCAACTAATAAAAACATAACACAGACAATAACATCTACCACAAATGCCAAGAACCTTGTGTTACTGTCTCTCCAACCACATTATAGCTACATGTTCATGTTTAAATTAGGAATAAAAACACTAAAAACCATTTATACAAAACAAGTATTGCTAATTGTTTCCATGTACACAATACAAAAAATGAAAGGATGATTAAAAGGATCTCTCATTTTCAGACTTATTTATTGTTCAATAATGTATTTTTGTTGAAGAAACTATATCGAGCTAATACAATTTCCATATTTTTAAATTAAAATACCCATAAAATTTTATGCTTATAAACCTGCAACAAACATGTAATGGATTAATAACTTGGATCTTTCTATAAATTTGTAGTTACTTTGATTTCATTTTTATTGAAAATGGATATATAAACTTGATCTACAGTACAGATAATGAAATGAATCATTTGAAATTTATATTATTATGTTTTAATCTATTCATTCATGAAAACTTACAAATATATAAACTTAATTGTAAAATTAAAAAATATAAAACAAATAACAATGCAAATACATAATAATGTTTAAAATGGTGAAAACTAATCATTTTAAACCAATTTACAACTTGAACATGTAAAATTGTGTTTCAAAACTTATTTAAACAACCACAATTCACAATCACCTCTTAATGTTTGGTTTATTTATATTCAAGTAATTAAGAACATAGTAAGTTAATAATAATTGAAAATATTATTTTTTTGTTTTAATTTACTAAATCTTAACAATATATAATCTTTTGTTTTCATAAACAGGGAAACCAAGATAATGATGGTATGAAATGTAACTTAAAGAAAACATTAAATTTGAAAGGGGCCATAAGCAAATGAGTAATTTTAGATTTATATTATTAATATTTTTATTTAAGATATTCTTAAAACATATAATTTTCTGTTTTGAGAAAGTTTACATTTTTGTTTAAATTGGGTAATAAACTTACTATTTATTAATTTTATACTTAATTATATTCATAATGATATTAACATAAATATCTACATTTAATAACAAAATTAAAATCCAATTTTATTAAAATATAATTAATTTAATATTAATATAATTTTATGTTATATTTTTTTTTTCTAGTTAAGACTAACCTAAGTACCCACGGGGGATTTGAACCAATGACCTATCGCAAGGAGTGCCTTAACAGCGCACCCATTCACCGTCAATCCAAAACCCCGTGGGCATAATTTTATGTTATATTAGGTATTAATATGTTTTGAAATTATATTAAGTTTAGAATTTTATGTTTTAATTTTTAGATTTGTATTATTAGAATTTAATATTAAATTATTTAATGTTTTTATCAATATTAGAACTTATAATATTGGGTTATATTGAGTTTTTAATATTAAATTTAATGTTAAGTATTAATATTAATGACATTTAATTAATAATATTAATAATATTTACGAATAATATTAATATTATAACTCGTACTAATATTAATATTAATATGAAAATTCATTATAATATATAATATAAATTTAAGTTATTTTAATTTTAATTTATTGAATGTGCTAATTTTAAATTATTTTAATTTTTTGATGTTTTAATTGATTAATAATATTATTTTTAATTTTGTGTTGTTTTAATTTATTAATATTAATATTAATTTTAATTTGAATAATAATATTAACTATAATATTAATTATAATATTAATTAATATGAATGTGAATATTAATATTACTTGTAGTATTATTAATATTTATAAATATTAATTTTAACATTAAATATTTTTATTAAATAATATTATTATTGTCAATCATGGTCTAATGTCGCATTGTGACAAAGATTGTCTCAATATGAAAATTAACCCATGTTGCATTATGACAAATATTGTCTCAATATGAAAACAAATCATGGTCAAACGTCACTTTATGACAAAGATTGTGTCAATATGAATATATAAGAATATATAATAATATCGTCGACCATGGTCAATATATAAGAATATCATCGACCATGGTCAACAATGGTCAACCATGGTCCAACGTCTCATTATGAAAAATATTTTATCAATATGAAAATCAACTCTGATCCATCATGGTCAACCATGGTCAATAATCATGATCACGATGTAACGAAGATTGTCTCTTGGTCCAACAACAATGGCCATCCATGGTCAACCATGGTCCAACATCAATTGTGACAAATATTGTCTCAATATGAAAATCAACCATGGTCAACCATAGGGTTTATGTTCCTAGGTTTAATTTTAAGCCAGGTGTTTACAATATTAATCCCTTGGGTTTATTAATTTTAGATATTTATATTCCTATGGTTTATTATTCATTCTAGGGTTTAATGTTATTCCCCTTGGTTTTTAATCCCTTGGGTTTTTAATATTAAACCACACTAAACTAGGATAAACCATGGTCAACCATGATAAACAATGGTCAATGATGTTTGTTTTAGGGTGACAGAAATTATCTCAATATCAAAAGCAGCCATCATCGGCCATCGTCAACCATCGTCAACCATTATCAACCATTACAAAACATGGGTTTAATACAAGGTTTATAATATTAGGACTTTTTAATATTTAGTTTATAATACTAAATTTTAATATTGGCTTTATAATTTGTGATACTAGGGCTTATAATATTAATGATAGGATTTAATATCAATCCCTTGAGTTTACCGATCACTTGGATTTTTAATATTAATATTTTGAGTTTATTAATCCCTTACATTTATAATATTAATCCCTTGGGTTTAAAATTATTCCCCTCACTTTATAATCCATTTAGTTTATAATAGTAATCCTTTATGTATATTAATTCCTTGGATTTATAGTAATAATCTCTTGGGTTTATAATATTAATCCTAAGGTTCATAATATTAAATTAGGGTTTATATTCTTAGGGTTTAATATTAATCCCATGGTGTAATGTTATTCCATTCGGTTTTTAATCCCTTGGGTTTTTAATATTAATCCAATCGGCTTAGTAATCCATTGGGTTTATAATATTGTTCCTAGGGTTTCTAATATTATTCATAGGGTTTATATTCCTACGGTTTAATATTAATCATATTGTTTATAATATTAATCTTAGGGTTCAATATTAATCCCTCAATCATAGCTAACCATGGTCAACCATGGCTGAATGTCACATTGTGACAATGATTGTCTCACCATGAAAATAAACCATGTTTATTTTAGTCTTTTTAATATTTATATTTGGGTTTACAAATGTTGGGTTTATAATATTAATCCCTTGGGTTTAATATTATTCCCTTGGGTTCACAATCCCTTGGGTTTATTATTCATTTGGGTTTATAATATCAATCCCTTGAGTTTATTATTCCTTTAGGTTTATATTATCAATCATGGTCAACCATGGTTTAATGTCGCATTGTGACAAGAATTGTCTCACCATCAAAATAAACACTGTTTATTTTAGTGTTTGTAGTATTTATATTTGGGTTTACCAATGTTGGGTTTATAATATTAGTCCCATGGTTGAATGTCGCGTTTTGACAAAGATTGTCTCACCATGAAAATAAACCATGTTTATTTTAGTGTTTGTAATATTTATGTTTGGGTTTACCATATTAGTCCAATGGTTTAATGTATCATTTTGAAAAATATTGTCTCACCATGAATATAAATCATGTTTATTTTCGTCTTTGTAATATTTACATTTGGGATTACGAATGTTGGGTCTATAATATTAGTCCCTTGGGTTTATTATTATTCCCTTGGGTTCATAGTCCCTTGGGGTTTTTGTATTAATCCCTTGGGTTTATTATTCATTTGGGCTTTAATATCAATCCATTGGGTTTATTATTCCCTTAGGTTTATAATATCAATCATGGTCAACCACGGTTGAATGTCACATTGTGACAAGAATTTTCTCAGCACAAAAATAAATCATGTTTGTTTTAGTTTTTATAATATTTATATTTGGGTTTACGAATGTTGGGTTTATAATATTAGTCCCTTGAGTTTAATATTATTCCCTTGGGTTTATTATTCGTTTTGGTTTATAATATCAATCCCTTGGGTTTATTATTCACTTAGGTTTATAATATCAATCATGGTAAACCGTTGTCAATCATAGCCAAACATGGTCAACCATGGTTGAGTATCGCACTGTGACAAGAATTGTCTCACCATCAAAATAAACCATGTTTATTTTAGTGTTTGTAGTATTTATATTTGGGTTTACCAATGTTGGGTTGATAATATTATTCTTATGGTTGAATGTCGCATTTTGACAAAGATTGTCCCACCATGAAAATAAACCATGTTTATTTTACTGTTTCTAATATTTATATTTGGGTTTACGAATGCTAGGTTTATATTATTCCCTTGGGGTTTTAGTATTAATCCCTTGGGTTTATTATTCATCTTGGTTTATTATATCAATCCTTTGGGTTTTTTATTCCCTTAGGTTTATAATATAGATCGTAGCCAAACATGGTCAACCATGTTTGAATGTCGCATTGTAACAAGGATTTCCTCACCATCAAGATTGTCCCACCATGAAAATAAACCATGTTTATTTTAGTGTTTCTAATATTTATATTTGGTTTACGAATATTGGGTTTATATTATTCTCTTGGGTTTATTGGACTTAATATTATTCCCTTGGGTTCATAATCCCTTGGGGTTTTAGTATTAATTCCTTGGGTTTATTATTCATTTGGGTTTATTATATCAATCCTTTGGGTCTTTTATTCCCTTAGGTTTATAATATAAATCGTAGCCAAACATGGTCAACCATGTCTGAATGTCACATTGTAACAAGGATTTTCTCACCATCAAAATAAACGATGATTATTTTAGTGTTTGTAGTATTTATATTTGGGTTTACCAATGTTAGATTTATAATATTAGTCCCATGGGTTTAATATAAATCATGGTCAACCATTTTCAATCATAGCAAAGCATGGTCAACCATGTTTGAATGTTGCATTGTGACAATGGTTGTCTCACCATCAAAATAAACCAAGCTTATTTTAGTGTTTGTAGTGTTTATATTTGGGTTTAACAATGTTGGGTTTATAAATGCAACATAATTAATAATGTTGGGTTTATAAACCCAACAAAAGTAGCCATCATTAGGCATCATCAACCATCATCAACCATTATCAACCATTATCAACCATTACAAAACTTGGGTTTAATACAAGGTTTATAATATTAGGACTTTTTAATATTTAGTTTATAGTACTAAATTTTAATATTGGATTTATAATTTGTGATACTAGGGCTTATATTAATCATAGGGTTTAATATCAATCCCTTGGGTTTATCAATCACTTGGATTTTTAATATTAATATTTTGAGTTTATTAATCCCTTAGATTTATAATATTAATCCCTTGGGTTTAAAATTATTCCCCTCACTTTATAATCCATTTAGTTTATAATATTAATCCTTTATGTATATTACCCGGATGCGGGTGACATGTTTCAATATTAATGTATTCGCTGATGGACGGTGGCGAGGGGACGGGCCAGTTGTCTGATGGCGCCCCTCCCCATATCACCCTTAGGCACCTTCAAGACTCTTTGCAGGTGGCATTTAATACAGGTCCAAATCGGCGAAAAGGTATTCATTGTTGGGTTATGGAGTTACCTCGTTTCATTCCTGCACCATCTCTTCTGCTCTGTTGCATCTGTCCGCCTTAAGCCTATGAGCCCAACCTTCGCACTGCAACTGGCCATCACTGCTGGATTGTTTGCTGTGTGGATTTTGGTAATGGGTTTCATCAGTCTCATTTAGCTCTCTGTATTCTAATCTCTGCCTAGAATTACCCTGCTTCACCTCTCATTCCCTCTGCCAGTGCCCCCTCTGTCTTTGTCCCTCCTGTCACTGCTCTTGTTGCGTGCTCAGCCAGCGACATCAGCATGGTTAGGCATCGAATGAGAAGTCGTAGGGGCAGTACCAGGGGAGGAAGTTCTCGTCCTCTAGTTGAGTGCGCCACCTCCTCTCCCTCCCCTAAACTGCATCATCCTCCAATCCTTGGGGAGGGTATATTTCCTAATCCCATACGTGGGCATGATCGGGCTCATTCTCCCGGGGTTGCTCAAGGTGACTTCACGGTTCACTTTGATAATTTCCCTCCGCCGCTTCAACCAGCTCCCCACTCTGCCCAATTCAAGTTCTGTAGCTCCCTGAACAGGCCTGTCATTATTGCTACTCTCTCCATCTTCTTCTTGGAAGAAATCACTCAAATTGTCTCTCAGGTTGACAATACCATCTTGCCGAAGGAGGTTGTTCCCAGGCGCAGTAATTGCAGGAATACTAGTAAGAATGGCATGGCCGATAGCCTCTTCACCTTGCATGGTGTGAACTCCGGTGGCATTCAACATGGTGAAGGGGGTAGCTTTGCAGCCACGCGCCCCTCTGGTGGTTCAAGTCATGAAGGGTCTGCAATGTAGGTTGCACCTGGCAACAGGGGAGAGAACCACGGCGGCGGTGGAGAGCCACACGACAGCATTTCCAGGGACGTGGCGGATGAGTTGGCATGCCCAACCATCGAGGAACCTATCCCGGATGATTTCATCTAATATGGCGTGGCTTCCAGATAGCAGGATGTGGCTGACAGAGAATCGGCAGAGGCTGCCAGGTGTTAGAACGAGATCGGCTGAGGCTGCTCAAGTGTTTTTTAACTGGTTATTTTTGTTTTGATAATTTTTCTTGCCTCTGGTATCCTATCATGGCATCATCTTACTGTCTTTTATGAGGTCTAGACTCAAGATTTGCAACCATTTTTGGACTTTGTGCTCTCGCTGGACTGGTTTCCCAATGTTGGGGCAATCCAAATTTTGTTGATATTTTACAATAAACTTGGATGAGGCTTTGTCCTCTTTGTAATTTTCTGTACATATTAATAGAATACTTTCACTTAGAAAAAAAATCCTTTATGTATATTAATTTATTGGATTTATAGTAATAATCTCTTGGGTTTATAATATTAATCCTAAGGTTCATAATATTAAATTAGGGTTTATATTCTTAGGGTTTAATATTAATCCCATGGTCTAATGTTATTCCATTCGGTTTTTAATATTAATCCAATCGGCTTAGTAATCCATTGGGTTTATAATATTGTTCCTAGGGTTTCTAATATTATTCATAGGGTTTGTATTCCTACGATTTAATATTAAGCATATGGTTTATAATATTAATCTTAGGGCTCAATATTAATCCCTCAATCATAGCCAACCATGGTCAACCATGGCTGAATGTCACATTGTGACACGGATCCTCTCACCATGAAAATAAACCATGTTTATTTTAGTCTTTATAATATTTATATTTGGGTTTATGAATGTTGGGTTTATAATATTAGTCCCTTGGGTTTAATATTATTCCCTTGGGTCTAATATTATTCCCTTGGGTTCATAGTCCCTTGGGGTTTTAGTACTAATCCCTTGGGTTTATTATTCATTTGGGTTTTAATATCAATCCCTTGGGTTTATTATTCCCTTAGGTTTATAATCAATCATGGTTAACCGTGGTTGAATGTCACATTGTGACGAGGATTTTCTCACCATGAAAATAAATCATTTTTGTTTTAGTCTTTGTAATATTTATATTTGGGTTTACGAATATTGGGTTTATAATATTAGTCCCTTGGGTTTAATATTATTCACTTGGGTCCATAATCCCTTGAGTTTATTATTCATTTGGGTTTATAATATCACTCCCTTTGGTTTATTATTCCCTTAGGTTTATAATATCGATCATGGTAAACCATTCCCAATCATCGCAAACATGGTCAACCATGGTTAATGTCGCATTGTGACAAGAATTGTCTCACCATTAAAATAAACCATGTTTATTTTAGTGTTTGTAGTATTTATATTTGGGTTTACCAATGTTGGGTTTATAATATTATTCTCATGGTTGAATGTCGCATTTTGACAAAGATTGTCCCACCATGAAAATAAACCATGTTTATTTTAGTGTTTGTAATATTTATATTTGGGTTTACGAATGTTAGGTTTATATTATTCCCTTGGGTTCATAATCTTGGGGTTTTAGTATTAATCCCTTGGGTTTATTATTCATTTGGGTTTATTATATCAATCCTTTGGGTTTTTTTTATTCCATTAGGTTTATAATATAAATCATAGCCAAACTTGGTCAACCATGTTTGAATGTCGCATTGTAACAGGGATTGTCTCACCATCAAAATAAACTATGTTTATTTTAGTGTTTGTAGTATTTATATTTGGGTTTACCAATGTTGGATTTATAATATTAGTCCCATGGGTTTAATATCAATCATAGTCAACCATTGTCCATCATAGCAAAGCATGGTCAACCATGTTTGAATGTCGCATTGTGACAATGATTGTCTCACCATCGAAATAAACCATGTTTATTTTAGTGTTTGTAGTGTTTATATTTAGGTTTAACAATGTTGGGTTTATAATATTAGTCCCATGGGTTTAATATTATTCTCTTGGGTTCATAATCCCTTGGGTTTTTCGTATTAATCCCTTAGTTTTATTATTCCTTTATGTTTATAATGTCAATCCCTTGGGTTTATTATTCCCTTAGGTTTATAAGATCAATCATGGTCAACCATTGTCAATCATAGACAACCATGGTCAACCATGGTTGAATGTCACATAGTGACAAGGCTCGTGTCATTATGAAAATAAAACGCGTTTATTTTAGTCTTTCTAATATTTATATTAGGGTTTACCAATGTTGGGTATATAATATTAGTCCCTTGGGTTTAATATTATTTCCTTGGGTTCATAATCCCTTGGGGTTTTAGTATTAATCCTTTGGTTTTATTATTAACTTGGATTTTTAATATCAATCATGGTCATCTTTATTAATTTCTTGTATTTGTAATATCAATCCCTTGCATTTCTTGATCCCTTAGGTTTTTAATATTTATCAGTTGGGTTAACTAATTCCTTGGGTTTATAATATTAAACCATTGGGTTTATTACTTCCTTGGATTTATAATATTAGTTCCTTTTGTTTAACTTAGGTTTTATATACCTTGGGTTATACTATTACTCTTTTTGGTTTTTTAGGGTTTTAGTATTAATCCCTTGTTGTTATTAGTTCCTTAGGTTTATATTATTAATCCCTTGGGTTTATTAATCTAAGGGTTCATATTCCTAGCATATAATATTATTGATAGTGTTTATAATTTTTTACGAGTGTTTAATATAGATTCTTTGGGTTCATAATCCATTAGGTTTATGATATAAATTCCTCGGGTTTGTAGTATTAATCATAGGTTTTATATTCGTAGGGTTTGATATTAATCCTTGTGTTTACAATATTTATCCCTTGGGTTTGTTAATCATGGAGTTTAATATCCATTCTAGGGATAATATTTGCATTGTTACATTGCAAAACTTGGGTTTAATACAAGGTTTATAATATTAGGACCTTCTAATATTTAGTTTATAATACTAAATTTTAATATTGGCTTTATAATTTGTGATACTAGGGCTTATAATGTTAATCATAGGGTTTAATATCAAACCCAAGGGACTAATATTATAAACTCAACATTGGTAAACCCTAATATAAATATTGTGAAGACTAAAATAAACATGGTTTATTTTCATGGTGAGACAATCCTTGTCACAATGTGACATTCAACCATGGTTGACCATGGTTGTCTAATATTAGTTCCTTGGGTTTATAATATTAGTCCCTTATGTTTAATATTATTCCCTTTAGTTCATAAGCCCTTGGGGTTTTTAGTATTTATCCCTGGGTAATAATAAACAAAAGGAACTAATATTATAAACACAATGTATAGAAACCCTAATATAAATATTAAAAATACTAAAAAGGTTGAATTAATAAAGCCTAAGAATGATATTAATAATAATTATTATTATTATTATCATTAATAATTAATATTACTAATTATGAATTATTAATAATTAATATTACTAATACTATTATGAGTTTATATTATTATAATAATATTAATATAATAATCATAAAGATATAAGAATAACGTTGTTATTATCTATATAGTTATTAATTATCATTGCTCTTTAAAAAATTTACACATAATAATTCACTTATCACAATTCTAATTATTATTGGATCATGATTATTATTATAAGCTAATATTATTATTATTATAATAATTCAATATAATTGTGATTATTATTATTATTATTTTATATTATTGTTATAATAATATAATAATAATAATCATAATATATTATAATAATAAAAATAATAAAGTAATATAATAATAATAATAATAATAATTATTATTATAATTATAATTATAATTATAATTATAATTATAGCTTCTATTATGTTATTATTATATTATTATCATATTAATAATTATATTGGTATATTATTATTATTAATTATTATTATTATCATTATACAATAGTTATTATTATTTTTATAATTTTATATTATTATTGTAATAATCTAACAATTATTTTATTATTTTATTTCTTTAATAATATAATGATAATCTAATTAATTAATATTACTAATATTATTATGAGTTTATATTATTATTATAATATTCATATAATAATATGTATAAATAATCTAGTTGTTAATATTTATATAGTTATTAATAATGATAAATAGTTGGTGTTTAAAAAAATACCCATAATAATTATTAATGTGGTTGATATAAGCTGACATTGGAAAATGTGGTTGTATATGTTTCATATAGGCTTATCGGTATTTATCAACCACATTGGTAAATGTGTTTGTGCTAGTTATATCAACAAATATGTTTATTTGGGAAGGTTTTTTAAAATTTTTATTTTTAATTAAAAAATTATAAATAAATATAATTTAATAAAAAAAATAATTAATTAATTAATTTAATTAGTTTAACTATAATTATAATTACATCATTATTATTATAAATTGAATAAAAACTTGAAAAAGAATATATATATATATATATATATATATATATATATATATATATATATATATATATATATATATATATATAATTTTAAGGTGCTTGTTAAGCAAGACACTATATTGGTGTATGAGGTTCTTTTGTTTGTGGGACAAGGGGACACCACATTGTTATATGAAACCTTCTTGTTTATGGAACAAGGGACCCACTTTCAGGCATTGATTTCATTGTTAAAATCTACAAAGACATATATACTCTACCCCTCTAGTTTCAAACCAATAATCTTGTTTAAAAAAACACATACCCTTAACCAACTCACTAAAACTATATAATTTTCTTTAATATTAAAATTAAAAAAAAAAAATCTCTTACCTACTATATTAAAAAAACAAAATAACCAAAAACAAACCATTTAATTTTAATAATATTAAACCTATCTATATCTAAACAAAATATTCATAATGGATGGTTGCTCGTTATTAGTTAAAATAAAAAATTGGCATCGAACACTTCGTAATCTTGTGAAGAGGGATATACAACAAATTGCAGATGCGTTGGCTTTCTTGGATACCGTCAAACGTAAACTTTCTTTTTGCGAATACGTGAGACAAAAGGAATTCTATTGTGGACGAATAGCCTTATCAAATATGGTTCGAACGCAAAACTAAAATAAAATATTTCCTGATATTTAATAAAATATTTTCAATATGTTTTTGAAAAATATTTATGATAGAATTTTTTATTAATTTTTTTTTTTTTAAATTTATTAGTTTTAATAAGGAATCTAAAAATCTGTTAACATGTTTTTCGAAATTTATATTTACACAACTAAAAAACAAATTATTCACAAAACGACTTAAACTAAAATTCTTAAATAAAATTTAAAATAAACTTCCAAAAATAAATTAATAAACAATTGTGTTTTTATGCATTTGATAACATCGGTAATAACTGGAGGTGGTGAATTTCCTAATAACTCGATGTGGTGCACGTAAGGAAGTAGGTTCATGTAAGCTAAAGGATAGACAAACTGTCAAAAGCAAATTACGAGTGACATTTTATTTAAATTATTATATCCTTACAGGACTTTTGTTGGCCAAAGTTAGAGTATGGGTCCAAGCAACTACTCTTATATTTTAAAACTTGCATATTTTGTGTTGAATGTGTGAATGGATATTGACGAATAAACGAATATGATGGTATTATTGTTTATATATATATATTTTTTTATTTTTTTTTCCGAAGGTGGTAAAACCTATCAACTCAGGTGTCAAACCAACAGTGAGGACAGCCATCTCTGGCTGCTATCCGCGAATGCTGGGTTTGACTCATCACTGTTAAATAGGAAAACCACGCCACCTGGCATAACCCTGCTGGTGGTCCGTAATCGGGAGCAGGCTCTCACTCCTGCCAGATGCCTCTGGGTCTTGGGCCGTTAACCTGTTTCCTTACGTCCGAGGAAGACGAGCTCTTAGCCAAGCAGAAGCAGTTTTACGGCATACTCCAGGCCGATTGTTTATATATTATCACCCCGAAAAACTCGAAAAATCTTAAAAATAATTAATTTTTTATTTAAACAAATTTATATTAACTTTTTTATTATTATGAAATTTTATAATCATAATTATTTTATAAATTTTATTGTAATAAAAAATAATTGATTAAAAATGCTAATTTCTTAATCACTATTGTCTATTAAATTATTAAATTATATATACCTCCAGCCACTGTCTTAATACGAAGACCAAGAAACTAATTAATATATTTATATAGTTTATATGGCATGCCAGTTATTCAAAAGGGTGGAAAAACGAGTTCATATATTTATATAGGTTATATGACATGCCAATTATTCAAAAGGGTGGAAAAATCAGTAACTACACTTTTTTCTAACAAAAGGGTGGAAAAATCAGTAACTACACTTTTTTCTAACAGGTTAATATAAAAAATGAGTAATTACACTTTATTTTTTTACAGGTTAATTTATTTGATCAGGTTATTTTCAATTGATTATATATATATATATATATATAATCAATCTTTCCAAGTAAGGGATGAAGATCTGTAGAGAATGTTTTTCTCGTTACTACGATAGTATAATATGTCATCTTCAAGGAAAAATGTAACACAATTTTTTTTCCTTCCACCTTCCTAGGTTCTGCTTTTTTTTCCTCTTAAAGAAAAAGGGTGAAAGAACAGTTGTAACTGTTTTCAGAAGTTTGTTCAAATATTTTTTTGATTCTTTTAACAATTTAGTCCAAAGTCTTTTAATTAATAATTAATAGTGTTTCTTTTAGCTATTTAAACCCAATAGTTTTAATGCTTAGATAACATAAATGAAATTAAACTTGGTAAAAACAATTCATGATGTCTCACTGTATGTTACATATTTTTTCAAATCTTATGCTATATATATATATATATATTAAATTATGAAAGTCATTATATTGTTGAAATTACAATCCCTTATGTTAGTTCTACTTAAAAGGGTCTTAACACTATGAAACAATCACCCTTCTTCTTTTTCGATTGTAAGTTTTAATATTCTCTACTGAACAATATAGTTTTTGCAAATGGGTTAATTTCCTGTACTTTTATAATATATAATTATTTTAGGTTGAATATTGCCAAAACTTTATAAAGACTACATAAAATTATTAGAAATTCGAATATATTGACAAAAGTATCCCGAGACATTTTAAAGTTTGTTTGTTAGAAACTAGTATGATTTGCCAAAGTTTCTAAATTTTAAGATAAATTTCCATCTTTAGCATTTTCCTTAATAGTATAAATAAATTAGGGGTGTATTTTAAGATTATGAAACATATAAATAAATATAAAAATGACATCTTCTTGAAACACATATAATAGAAATTTAGAAGTTTTGGCTAATATTATTACTCCTTAATATGAAATCTATAAAAATGTTTGGAAATAATTTTTAAAAATACTCAAATTTCTAATAATTTTATATTGTATTGAGATAAAATAAAATTATACTATAAAATTGCTATTACCAAAACAAAAGTTGGAAATTGAGGAATTTTCTTTTTTGAAAAAACATGGAAAATTAGTTCATTAAAGTACTAACCCCTAAAATTCTGAGCTTGACTATGTACTAAAACTGATTGTCTTCCTAAGACTTAAAAAAACTTAACTAAACAAAATTGATCCAAAATTTAAATAGATTTAGCAAAAATAAAAACCTACATGATAAACCACCAATAACTAAATCTACCAGTAAGTAAATCTAGATAATACAATTTTTACTAAATAAAAGAACCAACCAAAGATAATGGTATTGCCTACTAGTTTGACAATTAAATTATCGTAGATTTTCCTACTCTGATTAAAATGCCATAAAATTCAAATATGAATGCTCTACCCAAATCAACATAAATACGTTGTGCTTTGGTTTTAACTCTATCTACCATAGTGTAGAATGGAGGTTGAAATAGGTAGCACTTCACTACCGTCCGAGTTGTTAGGTGACCGTGCACGATCTATGTTTGAATAGGGAGAAGCAGGGTGAGAATTACCTATATTAATGGCACTGATGGAAAAGCTATAGACCTAAGAGCTCGATCAAGTTCTTTCTGCCAGCCCAAAAAATTAAAGCAAAACAAATCTAAATTTGCGTGCATAGAAAAATAACAACAAACATTCATTCATAGAAAAATAACAGAACATGGAAATTACACAAGAATTCACAAAAAACATGGGAAATTAGAGATTTTGATTTCGAAAAGGAGAGAAAGTGCCAAGCATAGAGGAAGTCCGATAAAAATCTAAAGAAAGAATGATAAAAAGACGACAAACATTGAGAGAACAACAAGGTTATGAAATTCAACAAATTCATGCAAATACAGGTAATTCAAGTTGTCTCACTTCTCATATTACCTGCTCCAAATGTATGCATTAGTAAATATTATTCAAAACAAGAAAAAAATAGAGAATGAAACAATATAACTATGATAAAATAAGAATTGAGTGTAATACCATGTAGTTAAAAATTAAGATGTAACAACAACTAAAGAAAAATCACTTGGTGTGATTAATGGTTCATTGGAATTTTCTAAAACCACTTGCATTCATGCAAAGTATGATCCACCTTCAAATTTTAATGGTTTAGGATAACGCACAAAAATTAAGAACGTGATTTAACCAAAGAAAATCGTTACCGTTTTTCATATGTTATTTACATGAATTATGATTCATGGCAATATTTACAGGAGGGATTAACAAAAAGGGTTGTCACATGGGTGCTCCAAATCCTATAAACATTAGTTTGATTGAATATTGATATACTTCTAGGATTCAAAATAGAGAAAATGTTCCAATATCTAAAAGGAGCAAGAGCATCCCTCCTTCCAATGTGCATGTTGAGAAGACATTCTTTGTCACAATGTGACGCAAGAACATGGTTGACGATTATTGACCGTGGTTGAGCACAATTGATCGTTCACTTTGGTTGAGCATTATTGACCATGGTCAACGATAATTGATATTATGACCCCAGGTGAATAATAAACCCAATGGATTATGAAACCTTGAGAATAATGCTAAACCCAAGGGATCGATATTATAAATTGAAGGTATATCAACCCTAAGATAAAAATTATAAACCCTGAAATAAAAATAGTTGTCCATGGTTGATCATGCTTAATTTTCATATTGAGACAACGTTTGTCACAATGTAACATGCGAACATGGTTGACCATGCTTTACCATGATTGAATTTCATATTGAGACAACCTTTGTCACAATGCGACGTAGGACCATGATCGACCATGGTTGATTTTCATATTGAGACAGTCTTTGTCATAATGCAATATTGCACCATCATTTAACATGATTTACCATGGATTACCACAATTGAATTTATACAACATGGTTGATCTTGGTAAACCATTATTAATATTATAAACCCAAGTGAATAATAAACCTAAGAAATTAATACTAAAAACCAAGGGATTTTTAACCAAAAGGAAAAATATTCAACCGAAGGCAACAACAATAAACCCAATCGAATAATATAAAGGTTATGTATTTAAACCTAAAGAAAATTATTATAGATTGTCCAATAAACATGCCTTCCCATGTTTGGCCATGTTTGATTTTCATTTTGATACAAAATTTGTCACAATGCAACATTGGACCATTGTCAACCATGGTTGAACCCTGACATTAACAAATGGAATGAATTGATACTATAAACTGAAGGGAAAAACAAAAAGGATCAATACTAAAACCCTAAGGGAAAAATATAAAACAAAAGGGATTAATCTTATAAACCCAAATATAAATATTACAAACCCTCGTAAAAACATATCTGACCATGGTTGATTTTCACATTGAAGCAATCCTTATCACAAAGTGACATTGGACCATAGTTATTGACCATGGTTGACCTTTCAACACCGTAACTATAAACCAAGCTAGCTCTGAATAAACATCGTGATAAAAAAAAGTTTTTCCATAGGTAATTTCCATATTGGAACATTCTTCATCAGAAATCCACACTCAACCATTCACCATCGTTGACTAAGGTTGGCTATCAACATGTATGACCATGATCAAGACCGACTCACCATCGTTTTTTTTTCTACAATAGTCACAAACCCATGACATCAACATTTAAAACCCAAAGCATATAAAGAGAAAGATAAATATCGTAAATCTCCAAACAAACATAAAGGCCAAATATTAATACTATAAACCTTATAAATTGAAAAATGTGTCAATAAACTAAGGGGGTTGATACTAAAATCCCAGTCAATTACAAACCCAAGAGAACAACATTAAATTGAAGGATTGTAATTAAAGCAAGGGAACACAATTGGAATAATTGAACTATTTGTATTGCTACACAATATAACGTCGCAAGATGGAAGAAGAAAATCACATCTGAATTGCAAACATTGCAATGTAAGAGA
Source organism: Pinus tabuliformis (assembly GCA_031772625.1). Classification (NCBI taxonomy): domain Eukaryota; kingdom Viridiplantae; phylum Streptophyta; class Pinopsida; order Pinales; family Pinaceae; genus Pinus; species Pinus tabuliformis. The sequence goes on from CM062804.1 coordinate 1,232,125,034, forward strand.
AACAACACCATAGAAAATTTTATAGACATTCATATACAATTTTTACATAATAACACCAATGTCAAATAATCAACTTAACTGATATTCAAATCGAAAAAAAAAAGAGAATTTAAATTAAGAAATATTTTTTTATGTCTTAATATCAAAGAATTCTACCATGAAAATAAACTTTAAATACTACATCAAAAGGAATTCATTAAATAGCCTCTTACAAAAAACAACCATATCGATGACAAAAATAACACCAATTCAAATCAACAACATATTGATCACAACCCTTGACCCTTTCCAGCCAATCTCTTCTAGTTTTTCTTCCATATTCTGTCTCGTGCACATGCAACAAGTATTTGACATCTGATTTCATTTCATCCAAGATGTTGACATGTTCATCAACAAAACCAGGATGAAACCCATGTTTTCTATCAAACATTTTCTAAATATACACAAGAAAATGTTTTGCTTTAGCAATAGCACAAACCACTAAGATGTAATACAACACATCATTATTTTCCATATCTACATTTCAATGAAAAAAGGAAAAAAATAAAATTTATACATATATAAGTGGAAAATAAAATATCTGATAAATTTAATTATTTAATATGATTGAAAACCATGAAAACAAAAATGAAAAAAAAAACTACAATTTAACGAATTAAACAACACCACAAACATAGGGATATGATAATATAGATACAAAAGGATCATACAAGTTTTAGGTTTAAATGACAAGGTCCATGCTCAAAACCATCACTCGATGAAACGTTCGACTTAAATTGTTTTAAATTTTGGAATTTTTCCTTATGGATAAGTACAGTACCTTGAGATAGGTGTTAGACTTTCATAGTGAGCGTTCAAGATTCTAATTATTGAAAAGTTTTGAATTTTGTCTTTTCACCTCTAGAAAAGCCTTTAGCTTTGAATATTGGAAATGGAATGGTGATAAGGCTGAGAAAAGATGTCGTTATCGGTGCAATAAAAATACTTTTATATTTGAATAACTCTCTAGGCCGTTTTATGAAAGCTATTAATCAGTGGTCAAAGCTACCAATGGCTCTCCATTCATGACTTCTTTCTGACCAAAGAACATCTCCACGACAAGTTTTCATTAGCTAATTATGGAGAGCTCATATCAAATTCTCTCATGAGAACGGCTTGTAATTTGGATTTAGAATGGAGCTGAAGGAATTTACACGGAGGGTTCCATCGATATAAAGTCGTGCTTGTGAAATATTTTTATATTTCAAAGTTGGAACTAAATGTTGAAACAAAAGAAAATAGGGTCCAGAATATGTCTACTATGTATGCACTTTTTTCTCCATTGTACTTATTAGGTTTAGGTTTGGTCGAAGCTCATTCATTATGAACATGACCTCCTTTTTCTGTATTGTACTTATTAGGTTTAGGTTGGGGAAATTATTAATTATGAACCTGATTTATCATAAAAGATAAGTCGAAAAGGTAATTGCAGATAGAAATTTGAAGAAATGGAGGTCTTCTTGCTTTCTTGTATTATTGGAATTTAGATGGTTAGAAATTCCAACATTTTTCATTTTTTTTTAATTTGTTTCTTAAATATAAACTTTGATGATGTGTTTTTTGTTAGAAGATATACTAAAATCTCTCCAAGTGATTTGACTGCTAAAGTCTACCAAGACATACATACTCTATTCCTCTAGTTTTCACCCTATAACATTTTATAAAAAACACATACTTTTAACCATTAGACTCTCTCCAACTATGTATTTTTTTAAATATTAAAATTAAAAAAAAATCAATTATGTAAAAAATTACAATTTAATTTTAATAAAATTAAACCTATCTATATCTAAACAAAGTATGTATTCATAATAGATGGTTATTAAAATAAAAAATTTGCATCTGGAAAAATAGCCTTGTCAAATATGGTTCTAATGCAAAACTAAAATAAAATATTTCCTCATATTTAATAAGATATTTTCTATTTTCTAATATGTTTTTTTGAAATATTTATGATATAATTGTTTATTAAAATTTAGAATTTGTTTTTGCTGAATTTTAATAGTTTTTAAGAAATTTAGAAATCAATTAACATGTTTAAATTTTTTAAAATTTATATTTACATAATTAAAAAAACAAATGGTTCACCACACTAATCAAACTAAATTTTTTAAATAAACTACTAAAAATAAATAAATAAACAATTAAACAATTGTGTTTTTATGGATTTGATCACATCCATAATAACAGGAGGTGGTGCATTCCCTAATAACTCGACGTGGTGCACGCCAGGAAGTAGGTTCATGTAAGCTAAAGAATAGACAAACGGTCAAAAGCAAATTATGACTGACATTTTATTTAAATTATTATATCCTTACAGGACTTTTGTTGGCCAAAGTTAGCAAATTATGAGTGACATTTTATTTAAATTATTATATCCTTACAGGACTTTTGTTGGCCAAAGTGATCAATTGAAGAGAGTCGAAAGAATATGGGTCCAAGCAATTACTCTTATAATTTACACCTTTGCATATTTTGCGCTCACGGTGTCAATGGATATTGACCAATGAACGAATATGATGGTATTATGGTTTATATATTATCACCCAAAAAAACCCCGAAAATCTAAATTTTTTTTTTTTTTATATTCAAACATACTTTTTTTTTATTTTTGTTATTATTATAAAAGTTATAATCATAATTATTTTATAATCTTTATTGCAATAAAAATTAATTTATTAAAAATTCTAATTTTTTAATGACTATTTTTTATTAAATAAATTAGGAGTTGTTTTTAGTGTGATTTTTTTAATTTTCTGGTGTTGGAATTTAGTGGAAAATTTTGACATGAAATCTAGTTTTGTGTTATTTAAATTGGTTTTTTTATTACATATATAGATTTGTGGACGTGAAAAACCCTTAAGGCACTAGGATTGTGCAGAATTACCCATCAAACTTATGATTTCAATACATTCCTACCAAATTTAAAAAACTTGAATCAAAAAACCCAAAAAAAAACTTCCAAAAAATCACATTAAAAACAACTCAAATACATCCTGGCACTCTTAATACGAAGAACCAGAAACTAATTGATATATTTCCCTTAATCCTTCTAGCCAGGAATGAAGATCCGTAGAGAATATCTTTCTCGCTACTACGATAGCACTTGTGACACAACTTAGTAATTGTGCCGAGTCTACATGTTAGCATAGGTAGATGGGTACGTAAGAAAGTTTCACAATATCTTTAAATAAGATGAACAAAATAATAAAAAAATAAATTTAAAATGAAATGTTTGTGTTATATATTTTAATTAATATGAATGGTATATATTAATAAATTTATTATATAAATAATGTTCTATTAAAATAATTAATATAAATAATTTATTAATGATTTAATAAATGTAAATATTTATATATCATAGATCTATTAAATATTTTAACAATATAGTAAATGTTATATATAAAATTTAAATAGTATAAATTAATAATCAAATATTATAATTTGTAAACGGATTAATAATTAAAGGTTATGACATTTTTTTTTATAAAGATTATGAATTAAGTTCGACTAATTTGTAAAGATTATATGTTTCAAGGGTGTTTAAGGTTCAAAATCCATTTGTGTATTCAAAATTGTATCTTGAATAACAAAAATCCACAATTTTATTAGAAATTGTATTATCAAATTTGAGCCATTTAGTTACACTATATGAACTTAAGTTTAAGATAATAATTATTTATTTATTAATTTACAATTTTAAATTTCAACAATTAAATATTAATAATTTGAAATAATAAATAAGATTTATTATATTTCTTTTTCAAAATCTTCAAGATAAATTATTATTAATATATTATAATTGGGCTGAGAGGCTCTCACCAACCTAGTATGGGAGAAATGTTGCAAGGTAAATGTAATGTTATATTGTGTAAACATTTTTACTTGGTCAAAATAAAATAAAAATAAATATAACTACACATCAAAATAAAATAAAAGGAAAAATAAGAATAACTCTCATTTAAAATAAAAATAAATTTAAAATAAAATAATAATGTAAACTTGATTATGATTTTTGAGCTCCGTGTGTATGACAACCCGTGGTATTGACCCTTGGTATTCATATAGAATATAGCTTATTTAAAAGAGGAAATTAAACCAGCCTATATGCATCATAACTTTGGATCTCCTAAGCACCAAAAATTTAAGATAAATCTATATTAATTCTATATATTTTTAATTTAATAAAAAATTTTCAAAAATATATAATTCTAAATTACTTTTACGTTCTCTAATACTTCCTTAGATTCTTCATAATTATATTATGAAACAGAATATTTGTAACATCTCTTCTTCTAATTCTATATATGGTTAAATTAATAACAAAAATTATAAATATATAATTATAAATTATCTTTACCTTACCTTGCATTCTTCATAATTATATTATAAAACCCAATGTGTCTAACATCTCTTATACCTTCTCTCTAATGCTTCCTTGCATTCTTCATAGTTATATTATGAAACGTGTTTCTAACATCTCTTCTCCTAATGGAATAAAATAATAGATATTTGCCTTATATTTAACATCTCTTCTCCTAATGGAATAAAATAATAGATATTTGCCTTATATTTAATGAAAAATATTGTATATATAATTTTAATAAATCAAATTATTTTTATTTTTATTATTGATTTATAGTATTGATGAGTGTATAAATTATTAATGGTCTCTTTTTACATATTAACGGTTATTACATATTAGTGGTTATGTAAATTTTGAAAAATAGTAATATGTTTACTTGAAAATGAATAGAGGTACTTAATCACTGAATTTGAAGATGGTATAAAAATATTAAAGGTAGACAAATATATTAGCTTTCCAAATATATATTTTTTATTTATATCAATTTTGCCTTAAGTGAATTTTGAAATTTCCTATTATTGTTATATTATTTTTCATGCAAAATATAATGCATATATCTATGTTAGTGTAACCTTATCTAAATGATAGAATCTTTATATAATAGAAATATATAAATTGATATGACATCTCTGCTTGCAAAAACCTTAGTGGAGAAAGGATTATCCTGAACTCGTAGCATCCCTCTAAACAATTCAAACTTTACACGCCCAAGAGGTTTAGTAAAAATATCAGCCATGTTATCACAAGTTTTACAATATTCAACACATATCTCTTTTGATTGTTGTTTCTCTCAAACAAAATGAACCTGAGTATCGATATGCTTGGTATTTTTATGAAAGACTGGATTGTATGCAAGCTTGATGGTACTCTGGTTGTCAGTTTTGATAATAGTTGATTCTTTCTGCTCTTCTCCTGCATCGTTGAGAAGTCTTCTCAACCAGATAGCTCCACATGTGGTTGAACACAATGCTTGGTACTCAGCTTCACATGAAGATAGAGCTACAGTGTGCTGCTTTTTGCTGCTCCATGTTATGACCCCTGATCTAATGCTAAATGCGTAACAGGTGATAGATCTTCGATCATCCAAGTTACCTGCCCAATAGGAATCTGAAAAACCTGCTAGAATAACATCAGAAGTGTCAGTGTACAAAATGCCATAATTACTAGTACCACTAAGATACCTCAACACACTTTTTGCTACGACCCAGTGACTTTCGAGTGGTTTTGACATGAACTGGCTCAACACACTAACAGAATATGCCAAAGTTGGTCTAGTTGTAGTCAGATATATCAAACTGCCAACTAGTTGTTTGTACATGGTAGCATCCACCTCTTTAGTACCATCATCACTGCTCAACTTTAAGCTCTGTTGTAATGGTGTTGTTGCTGATCTGCACTGCTCCATTCTGAACCTTTCTAGCAAGCTTTTGACATACTTCCCTTGAGTAAGAAAAGTTTGTCCAGAGTCTTTCCATACCTCCAATCCCAAGCAATAATGAAGGTTTCCGAGATCTTCCATCTCAAACACTTGTGACATCTGCTATTTGATTTCTTTGATTAGATTGTTAGCATTCCCTCTTATGATCATATCATCTACATACAAAGAAATCAAAATAATTTTCCTCTGTTTATTAAACTTGGTATACAGATTTGGATCATTCAAGCTCCTATGAAAGCCATGCTGAACAAAAAATGAGTCAATTTTCTCATACCACGACCTGGGTGCCTGTTTTAAACCATAAAGTGCCTTTTTCAATTTACACACAAGATTTTACTGCCCCTTTTTCACAGAACCTTCAGGCCGTACTACATAAATTTCTTCCTTCAAGTCACCATTCAGAAATGCAGACTTAACATCTAGCTAGTGTAGCTGGCATTTGTGTTTTGTTGCTAAGGAAATTAGCATTCTAATGGTGTTTAATTTGGCTATAGGAGCAAAGGTGTCATCGAAATCTATTCCCTCTTTCTATGAGTAACCCTTTGCTATTAGTCTAGCTTTAAGTTTCTCTATACTGCCATCTGCATTTAGTTTGGTTTATACAGCCATTTGCATCCTATGGGGGTTTTACCTTCAGAAAATTCAACCAAATCCCAAGTATGGTTTCTGTTTATTGATTCTATTTCCTCATACATTGCAGCCATCCATGCATCAGATTTACTTGCTTCTTCATAATTTTCAAGTTCTACAATGTTTAAAATCTTCGACATTAATGCATAGTCTTTCATTTATATGATAACCAAGTCTTCCTACCTTATCTCCTTGGTAGGGGACTTACCTCAAATCTGTCTATTTTAGCCTTTTTTGGGCTTGCATCTTCATTGATTACATTGTCTGTTACTTCTTCTTCTTGTTTCTCCTCCTGCTCTTCATCTTCCTCACTGTTTTCTTCCAATAGCAATGGAATGTGCCAATCATTGTTAGAGTCATTCTTTCCCTCTTCAACCTGTTCATGAAATATGACATCTCTTCTTGCAAAAACCTTGTGAGTCACAAGATTAAATAACTTATATGCCTTGAACTCAATGCCATATCCAACAAATATACATTTCAGGGCTTTAGGATCTAACTTCTTCCTATCTGCCTTAGGTATATGAGCATAAGCTTTTGACCCAAATATTCTTAAGTGACTCGCTGTTGGTTTGAATCCAAACAATGCTTCAGAAGGGGTTTTGAAGCCTAGACATCTAGTAGAACTCCTATTCTTTAAATACACAGCAGTGTTAATAGCTTCTGCCCAAAGACCATTTAATAGACCCTTACCTTGAAGCATGCTCCTTGCGCACTCCACAAGAGTTTTGTTGTTCCGTTCTGCCACTCCATTCTGCTGTGGAGTGTGGGGCACTGTAAACTATTGCGAAATCCCATGATGCTTGCAGAAATCCATGAACTCTCCCAACCTGTATTCTCCCCCTTGATTTGAGCGGAGAATTTTTATCCTTTTTCCTGTCTGGTTTTCTACCATGGATTTAAAATCTTTAAAATACTGAAAGGCTTGACTCTTTTTACTCAGAAAGTATATCCATGAAAATCTAGTGCAATCATCTGTAAATAAGAGAAAGTAATATGCTCCTCCTAATGACCTAGTTTGCATAGGTCCATAGATGTCTGTGCGAACCAGTTCTAAAATGTCTCTTTCCTTTCTATTAACATGCAAGGGGAACTCTTCTCTATGCATTTTCCCTAATGCACATCCATCACAATCCAGCTTAACATTATGGAAAACAGGGAGTCCATCAACCATACCTTTTCTCTAAAGTAGGATGAGGTCTTGCAGATTAAGATGGTCGAATCTCTGATGCTAGAGATTTTCGGCTATCGATCCAACTGCAACCATTGCTTGCTGTGGTATACTCTTCACATCTAGTCTGTACAGGCTCCCCACGTGCACTCCTGTTGCAACTGTTTCAATCTGACTATCCTTCATGACATAGTTAGTCTTAAAGAATTGAACTTGCATGTCCTGATCAGTAATCATTGAGACAGAGACCAAATTTTTCTTAATTCCTGGAGCATACAATACATTTTTGAGGTGTCTAATGTCACCGCTAGGTAATTTTACAGGAATGTCACCATATCCTTTGATCTCATGTCCACTATCATTTCCTAAATAGATTTTCGACCCACATGAAGTTTCTTCAAGAAATTCAAACCAATCCTTCTTACTAGTCATATGTGAGGATGCGCATGATTCAACATACCATATGTCGTCCTCATCTCCCTTTGAAGCTGAAAGGGCACAATCGACTATAAATAGTCGAAGTTCATGGCTATGATCCTCTTCTTCCTTAACAAGGTAACCCTTATGTTTTCTCTATTTGTTTCTTCCTTCGTCTGCCTGCCTCTTATAACAATCTTTAATCTGATGTCTAGGTTTTCCATAGTAAAAACATTTTTTGCTGGGAAAATTATTAGCAGACATACCTTTAAACGGTCTCTTCTGAAATGTGTTGGCTCCTTTCTGTTGCTGCTGCTGCGGTTGCTGATGCTGCTTCCCTTTATACTGTCTCCTTTTTGCCATCAGAGCAAGGTCATTGCTCTGTGATTTCAAATTTTGTCGTCGCTCTTCTTCCTGTATCAGAATCCCTGTCAGCTCTTCAAATGAAGGGGCTTTCTCCCTTGCTGAGATCTGTGATAAACGTCTGGTATTGATCAGTCATTCCGTTCAACGTGATCGTGACCAGATCTGAATCGAAAACTTTCTCTCCGATATCTGCCAATTTGTCCTTCAGGTCTTTGACTCTAGCAATGAATCCAACAACGGACTCATTCTCCTCCATCTTCAATGCAAACAACTTGCCTTTGAGTGATAAGAAATGGTTTGTATTCTGCGTCTGGTATAGGTTTTTGATCGTCGTCCAAATGTCAGTGGCCGATTTACAGTCTCTAATATGTGGGATAACATTGTCCTTGACGGACATCTTCAATATGACCTTTGCTTTTGTCTCCCTTTTATCCCAATCTTGTTCTTGTGTGGCTGATCCTGATATCAGCTCATTTCCTATAACGATCGACCAGGCATTTGCACTCTCAAGTAAAGTCTGCATCTTGAATTTCCAGTTGGAGAAATTCGATCCATCGAGTTTGCCAGACTCGTGGAGATACGATTCTATACTGTTATTCATATTAGATTCATAAAATTTCTGATCCTTTGATGAATAAGTCTATCCAACTGTACACTTTCAGGATACACTAAAAAAATCACCAGATACCAGATTTGAACCTCTGTTTTGCTGAGGGAAAAAAAAATTGTATCTTCAATGAGCCACCACCGGGCAAGTCCGATCTGCTGCCACCAAACAGATCCGGAACTCCAATGTGCCACCACCGGGAAAGTCCGATCTGCTGCCACCCAGTAGATCAGGAATTCCAATGCGCCACCACCGGGCAAGTCCGATCTGCTGCCACCAAACAAATCCGAAACTCCAATGCGCCACCACCGGGCAAGTCCGATCTGCTGCCACTGAGTAGATCAGGAACTCCAATGTGCCACCACCGGGCAAATCCGATCTGCTGCCACCAAGTAGATCAGAAATTAAGTGTTGCCACTGGGCAAGGCTGATCTGCAAAAAATTGCAGATTTTCCAAAGAGAAAGACGTTGGCACTTCTTGACGGCGAAATACCCGCGCCGAAAACAAAATCGATGCGTCTTACGAAATTGGCACGATTAAAGCTTGATTTTCCGCGCCAATAGCACTTTCTGGCGCGCTAGCGCTACTATCTGTCTCGAAACTGCACCAAATGGCGCGACTGTTCCTTAAAAAACAGTGCCAACCCTTTCTTCCACTCAAAAATGGCGCGATTGTTCGCGACGAAACCGCGCCAACCCTATTTTCCGCTCAGAGATGATCAGTTATCTGAGACCTGTCTTCAGGTGTTACTGCAGTCCACCTGATTCTAAGAATGCTTCTGTACACTCCACCGCCACTACAGTTCTGTAATCAATGATGCATTCTAAAAAAAAATTAACGCTATCCCTACTCTGAGCTCTGGTACCAAGATAAAAATTAGACTCGAATTGAAAAAGAAGCAGTTGCAGCTCACAGGTGAGTACTGCACCTAGAGACTGCATTCAAACAAAGAGAACTCTCTCCGTACACTCTACATTCAACAAATGAGCAATTATATCATTAAGTACATTACTAGAACTCAGGAAGTTGCAACCAAACTCCTAAACTCCAGGAACAAATTCTAAATTAAGGAGATATATTACAACTTGTGTAACCATTTCTCCATTAATACAAAATAATATTAATTATTTTCAACTACTATTTTTCCAAATCTTATGCTATTTAGTTTTATATATATATTTAAATTATAAAATAATTATATTATTGAAAATACAATGGTTTATGTTAGCGCTACCTAAAAGGGTCTTAACATTATGAAACAACCAGCCTTCTTAGTTTTCTATGTAGGTTTTAATGTCCTCTATGATATATTTTTTGCAAGTGGGTTAATTTCCTATACTTTTATAATATACAATTATTTTACCTTCAATATTGCCCAAACTTTATAAAGATTACATAAAATTATTAGAAATTTGAATATATTGACAAAAGTATTCCAAGAAATTTTAAAGTTTGCTTATTAAGAAATAGTATGATTAGCCGAAGTTTCCAAATTTTAAGATAAATTTCCATCCTTAACATTTTTCTTAATAATAAAAATAAATGAGCGATGTATTTTAAGATTTTGAAACATATATAATAGAAATAGAAATGATATTTTTTTGAAACACATATAATAGAAATTTATATTAAAATTTAGAAATCTTGGTTAATCTTATTACTCCTTAATATGAAATCTGTAAAAATGTTTGGAAATATTTATTAAAAATATTCAAATTTCTAATAGTTTTATATAGTATTGAGATAAAATAAATCTATACTATAAAATTTCTACTTACCAAAACAAAAATTGGAAAGTGATGAATTTTTTTTGGAGAAACAAAGAAAATTAGTTCATTTGAAAATATTAACCCCTAAAATTCTGAGCTTGACTATATCCTAAAACTGATTGTCTTCATTAGACTTAAAGAAACTTAAGTAAACAGGGATCACCCCAAATTTAAACAGGAATCACCCAAAATTTAAATGGATTTAGCCAAAGTAAAAATTTACCCATTATAAACCACCAGTAAATAAATCTAAATAGTGTAATTTTCATCTCATAACACATATATTAGCCTACATTCATATATAGCAACCAAAGGAAATGGTATTGCCTGGAAGTTTGACAATTAAATTATCCTAGATTTTCCTACTCTGATTAAAATGCGATGAAATTCAAATTTGAATGCTCTACCCAAATCAACATAGATATTTTGTGCTTTGGTTTTAACTCTATCTACCACAATGTAGAGCGGAGGTTGTAATAGGCGGCACTTCACTACCGGCCGAGCTGCTAGGTGACCGTGCGCGATCTATGTTTGAATACGGAGAAGCAGGGCGAGAATTAAGTCCGGCTCTCGTTGGAGAAACTACATAGATGGCCAATGGCCTCGAAGAAGGAAGCTCCATCATCTCCTCATTGGGGTTCATGAGAACCTGCAGCGCTTGTCGGATCGATGGACGCAGCCGCGGATCCGGATGTGAGCAGGCAAGCCCCAAAATCAATGCTCGTTTCATCTGCTCTTCCTCAAAACAACCGTTCAATCTTGGATCTGACGCCTCCATAACTCTTCCCTGCCCATAAAGGTTCCATATAAAATCCATCAAACTCTCCTCTGCCAGTGGCGGTTTTCGCTCCAAAACCCGCCTTCCAGTGGCCACTTCTAACACTACGACCCCGAAACTGAAAACATCGGACTCTGCAGTGGCTTTTCCTGTGTAGCCACACTCGGGCGCCCAATAGCCTGGCGTCCCCGCCAGCTTGGTGGTCAGAGACGGAGATATCTCATCGTGTTCAATAAGCCGGGCGAGGCCAAAGTCACCCAAACGGGCATTGAAGTCCTGGTCCAGCATAACATTACTAGGCTTAACGTCTCGGTGGACGACTTTCTGCTCCCATTCTTCGTGAAGGTAAAGCAACGCCGAAGCCAGCCCGCATAAGATTCGGTGCCTCCGCGCCCAATTCAAAGGGTGATGATTGTTATTTTGATGTTGTCCCTCTGGTTGTCTGAAGATGAACCTGTCGAGGCTCCCGTTGGGCATGTAGTCATAGACGAGCAGAAGCTCGTCACGCTCATGGCACCACCCCTGAAGCCGCACCAGGTTCCTGTGTCGAAGTCGACCTATGGTGTTAATCTCCGACATGAATTCCCGTTTACCCTGTCGCGACCCGGCAGAGACTCTCTTCACCGCCACGTTTGCCTTAGCCCTACGTCGGCCTGCTAGTGTTCCCCTGTAAACGCTCCCAAAGCCACCGGTTCCCACCAGTTCCGACGCGCTGAAGTTCTTTGTCGCGACCGAAAGACGTTTGTAAGAGAACCGGTGCGGGCCGTAGGGTGAATTCGCCAGTTCGCTGTCCATGATCGTTAGATCCACGCTGGACCGCCAGTGTGAGCTGTGCCCGGAACCTTTTCTCCCTCTCATAGTTCTACGGACGAACCACACCAAGAACCCCAACAACACGCTCACGGTGGCGATGGAACCAAGAAACAAGCCGAGCTTGAGGCGCCTGCTGGTCGATCCTTCAGTCAACCTCGGCGCGCTGACAGGGGCTATGTTCAGAGAGGTGTCGGGCAACGTCGTCGAACTGAAATTCCAGTCCAAGATACGTTGAATATCGTAAGAACTCCCCGTTGCCGCGGAGAATCCAACATAGGCTGATCGCGGAACGGTTCTTGACAGCTCGATTGTGCGGTTCAGGATGCTTGCGTACGTAATTGGTCGATCTGCATAGGCAGCGTATATTTGCAGGGTTTTGTTCCAGCCATCATAATGGATTCGAACCCTTATCGGCAGCCCTGACTTGATGTTGATGCTGTGTTGTCCCAGACTGGCGGTCACGTCGGATATTATGCTCTTGACGTCTATGCCGACATGATTGTCGTCTGGATCGAATTCGTTCTTGGAGGTGTCAAATTCAATGGCCAGTTGACTCGTTGTATTTTCGGAAGCTGATTGGGAAAATAAGCCAAGTAGTAGTCCCATACTGTCTGGGAGAAAGGTTTTATCGCTGGGGACAATGATGAAGGCCAGACCGTCGCCATTGAGCTTCTCCTGCCCGGCGGCACTGTTGATGCGGCGGACGACCATGGTGAAGGTGGTCGTAAATGTGGCTGGCCAGATGGTGATCGGTTGACGGTAGAGAACCCTTCCAATGCAGTTCTGCAACTGAGAATATTGATCCGTAGATCTACCATTTGGCGATGGAGTGAGATCGATGTAAGCAGCTGAAGAATTATAGGAAGCATTTCCCATGTATGTCAACTGATTTCTGTTGTCGTTACCGAATGATGGGAAAGAGAAACCTGTACTATAATTTCCATTGAACTGTGCAAGGGAGATTAAAGGTAGGATATGAAACAGGAGAACCAAAGCACAGAGGTCCCCTTTCTCACACACCATGATAATTATACTAAATACTAAAACAAGTGATAACACAGAAAATGGAGGAGATACAAATCTGCTATTAAATATACAGCAATCGACACAGCGAAGCGATATTTTGTATTTACTGAGCAAGTATAATGTAAAAAGTATGCCATAGCAGGAAGGACATAATCCCTTTTGTCAGACTTTTATAAACGTCAACTGCAGACAAAATACTTTCATAAAGTGTAGAAATGTGTAACAAAATTTATCCACTTATAGCTATAAAGGAAATTATTACCTCTGGGAAGAAGAATAAATCCGTAAGCTGCCATCTGATGTCACAGAAATAATTGAATCAATTCATCACACCGACGCAAGTCTGCCACTTGCGAAACAAAGCAGAGTGAATGCAGCACTCAACTATGTAACGAGAGAGAGTTTTTACAGTCTGCCCCTCTTCAAAGAGAGAAACGGTTCATTTTAAATAGAGTCTCTTCTGCCGTCTGTGATCTGGCGACAAGCATAGGTACCTTCTGGGAAGGTGGTGAAATCAGAAAAAGTCAATTACCATGTGGCCAAAGCTTAAAATAATTAAATTTCCATATACCATTAACTCCGGTCCTATCTCCTACCAAAGATATGAATTAATACAGCATAATGGCCTGGTTAGCAGTAGTTTTCCTTGAAATAAAGTGATGAGTCAACCTTCATTAGCAGTGAGCAGCCAGAAATAGTTATCCTCATGCTAGATTAATTATAATAGATTTTCCTACCCATATAAAAAAAATGATTCATAAAAATAAATTATTACTATTACATCAAATACAACTATTTCATAAATATTACAAATAAATCATTTTAAAATTTGAAACATATAACCTATTTTTTTGTGATTCATACTTATTCACCCCACCACTCAAATTAAATTTTTTAAAATAAATTTCAAAACCATTATTTTTTTCATAAATTTCAAAACCATTATTTTTTCCTATTAAAACGCACAGTGAGTAAATAAATAACTAAATAATTGTGTGTTTAAGTATTTGATAATGTCCGTAAAAGCCGGAGGTGTTGCATTCCCTCATAACTCGAGGTTGTGTGCGTCACAAAGTAGGTTCATGTAAGTTGAAGGATAGACAAACCGTCAAAAGTAAACTATGAGTGACATTTTATTTATATTATTATATCCTTTTAGGCCTTTTGTTAACCAAAGTGATCAATTGAAGAGATTCGAAAGAATTGGGTGCAAGCAATTATTATTTTATATTTTAAACCTTTGCATAATTTTCGCTCACGGTTTGAATGGATATCGACGTATGAACATATATGACACTATTATTTATATATTTAAAAAGAAAACTCGAAAATTGCTAAACTAGCATTTGCACCTAATGTTGCAAAGGAAACGCCGTAAGGCATAGTGTGTGGAAGAATATTGAAATGTGAATAGGCTTTTGCGGGCTTTTTTGAAAGCAAGGGTCGATGAATTCAAGTTTTAATTTGAGGGAGCGATGCCTAAAACCGTTGAAATGGAATGCAAGTAGCCATAAATATGCATTGAACTTGTTTAGAGACCTTTGTTTGTAGTTGGTAAAAATTGTGGAGTTAAAGGTGAAGATAATTGAATGAATCCATGCGAACAACAACCTGGAAACCATATTGATTTGGAAAGGGCTATTTAAGAAATCATTATTCAAATGGGAAATTAAATTAATATGCGAACAACAACCGGGCAAACATATTGATTTGGAAAGGGCTATTTAAGAAATCATTATTCAAATGGAAAATTAAATTAATATGAAGATATATTGAAAACGTGTATTATAATCATTAAAATCAATTGATTTTGTCAACAAAATATATTAAAACCCATTGACAATGAATTGGTTGTGAGGACATAAACTATCAAAATGGTATTGATCTTGAAACATCCCTTTTTAAGTTTGAAATGGGAAACACAAATAGTTGTGAGGACATAAACTATCGAAATGGTATTTGATGTTGAAACATCCTTTTTTAAGTGTGAGATGGAAAATACAAATAGTGTATTGTAACATCCTTTTTAAAGTTTGAAATGGAAAATACAAATAGTGCGTTGTAACATCCTTTTTAAAGTTTGAAATGGAAAACACAAATAGCTGTGAGGAAACAAACCATGAAAACGGTATTTGATCTTGAAACATCCTTTTTCAAGTTTGAAATGGAAAATACAAACAGTGAATTGTAACAAAAGAGGTTCGAGAAGGAATATAATAGTCTAAAGAACATTGTGCTTGTCATTCCATACTTGAAGTTTTACAAAAACATGGTGGAGGTAGCGAAGACCCGAAGAAGCAGTAATGGACCTACAAAATGTATATTTTGTTAGAATTAGTAATATGTAAATCAGCTGCAGAAATTTATTAGTAATACTTTGCAGGTGAGTTGTGTTAAAATGAATCTGGAATGAATGGTAATGAAGTTACCTTTGCTATGGGGATTTATATATTGTTAGTGGAAGATGCATGGTGAATAACGGCATATTGAACACTATTGGAGGTTAATGCGCAGCTGGAGATGCAGTTTTTTTGCTTGCCAATCTACATGTAGTTGTGCAGGTATGTTATTTCTGAGCCCATGTGGCCTGTTGCAAAAGAAAGAAAAGGTTAGAATGAGATGTACAGATAATATAAAGACATTCTAATATTTGCTTATTTACTAATATTGATTAAAGTTGGTTGTTGTTGAAAGATATGAAAAGTATGTTATGAAATATAATGAGGTAAATAAATGGAGGAAACCTTTTGTTGATGTCAAAGTATGGGTTGGAGCAGATTATCTGGAGGCGGCATTGAACAGAGAATTTCTTCTGCGTGTTTTCTGTGAGCAATGTTTTTGTTGTCCTTCATTTCACTGTAACGATCGAAACTGAATGCGGGGTTAATCCGGAGATCTTGTAGAGAAGGCACTCTTGAAATAGCTGTGAATGTGAGACCTTGACGTTCTATTTTTCCAATGTCAATTGTTGCTTTTGGAAGTGTCATACCTTGAGATTTATGTATGGTTAAAGCCCAAGCCATCTTCAGTGGAATTTGTGCATGACCATTTCTTTTTACTGCTGGAATAGGCAAGTGAGTGGGGTTTATTTCATCCCAAGGAGGCCCAATGTACTTGGGAAAATCTACGACAACAAATGTTGGAATTTGTGGTGGTGCAGTTGATTCTTTGTAAAAGATGGTTACAATTTTTCCAAGGGAACCATTAACAAGACCGGCTGAAACCTAAAGGTTGGAAGTCGACATAACTTTTTCGCCATTGCATAGCAATACAATTCGCTCAAGTTGCTCGTCTTCAGAGGAAACACTGGAATATGTGTTGTCATCTTCAGCAATGGATCGTGCGATAGGAGTGTTTAGAGATTTCATCATTTGCTTATTATGGACCATTGTTTGAGCATTTGTTGGAAATAGATGCATGGAATCATGGAATGAACATATCTCTTCTTCTGATAAAAAGGAATCTGTGCGCGACATGATTACGTTGTAGTCGTCGATTGTTGGATTTGCATCTCTAATGTTCTGGAGAATATTCCTGAAAGTAACCTGTGAGATGTCGTCGCCTTGTTGACGAAATATTGTGTCTAATGTGATGACTGTGTTGAAGGTGTTCCACAATGCGCTTCCGTGGCTCGTCCCTGCATATAGAGGTATGTCTTTGACGGGTGGTAGCTGACCGAGATCACCAACCAATATTATGGAACAACCACCGAAAGGAGTGTTTCTTTGGTGGGGAAATGCCTCGCGAAGACGTTCATCAATATGGCTGAGAAGCTTTGGCCCAATGAAGCTCATTTCATCGATTAGTATGTATCTTATATGCCTGAGTTCTTCTTGGAATTTTGCAAGAGAATTACCTTCTAAAGGCATAAGATCCTTTATAGGAAGGTGCAAAGCAGAATGGATTGTCGATGCTTGTATGTTGAAGGCAGCAACCCCTGTAGGGGCGAGGAGCATGATCGGTGAAGGTTCCAGGCTTGTAAGGCCTATGAGCATATCTTTGATGCAATTAATAAGGAGGGATTTTCCCGTACCAGCAGTGCCTTGTATTATCATTCTGAGAGCGGGTAAATAATCCTTCCTAGCATAATGATTAAAAATAATATTTAGAGCTTTTCTTTGCATTGGAGATAATGTAGTAAGGGTCAGCAGGGTATGTTGATGTGTTTGAAGAATGCAGTGGATGGAGTGGCTATTCTCAATGAATTGTATTGCATTATTTTGTAGATCCAATGGGATAGTGGTATGATTCCAGTTATGGGTGTCATCAAAGCCACGAAGACCAAGCATGTCAAGGTCGTTTATGCGAAGCTCATTTGTAGGGTGTAATTGGGAAAGTAATTCCCATTCATTTATTTCCATGGTGTCTGTTGGATTGGCTTCATTTATAGTTGAGGTATCATTTGTGACAGATTCAATATTAGATAGTGTGCGGTGTTGATGCCAAGGATTGTAGAATGGACGAAATGTTTGCCAATTTGCGATGAATTCTGCAACAGAATCTCCTATATCTTGTACGATATGGCGAAAAGGTTTGTATAGCATAAGTTCAACCCTGCAAAAGTCAGCGTAGCAAGGTTCTGTTGTGGATGGTATGGAGGAGTAACGTGGTATGACCAGAACAATTGCTTTTGTAGGCCTTTGTTTCCATTTGTTTGTTTTGCGACGAGGATCATATGACCAGGATCTTGCCAATTCTATTAGTGAAGTGGACTCTAGGGTAGAAGGGCGCTGGATATATGCATCTATGAAGTGCGGGGATGTAGTGGAGGTGGTGTTCGTTTGTGGAAGGCGCATAAGAATTTTTTGGTTTACATTTAATGAAATGAATGGCCGACTACATAATGTTAATGGTAATTTTTGCAGCATATGGCAGGTTTCTTGTGCTCAAATGTCACGATCAACAAGGGTTTCTGCAAGAAATTTTCGAAATGCGAATGTTGCTGGGTCAGCAATGGGTGAAGCCAGGACAATTCTACGTAGTATGTGGTGGAAGCTTTCAGATTTTTTTTTCTGCTTTGGATGCACATTTGGCGATATATTTTTGTACAGCATGTATGGAGAGTATTGGTTGGCAGTCAACATTTGCACGCCAAATAGATAGGATGGTAGGGTTATGGCTATTGAGTCGATCGTCGTTGCGAGCAGGGGTGTATGTTTTTTGGCCATTGGAATCAATGAATAAGGCCGATTTTGGATGTAATTCCCACGGTGCTTTATAACGACATTGGAGTGAGGATCCATTTTTTCTTAGGCACGTGCT
Source organism: Pinus tabuliformis (assembly GCA_031772625.1). NCBI lineage: Eukaryota > Viridiplantae > Streptophyta > Pinopsida > Pinales > Pinaceae > Pinus > Pinus tabuliformis. The sequence continues at coordinate 1,232,143,720 of CM062804.1, forward strand.
TTCTGAGCATTTTGTGTGACGTTCAACAAAATTGACGAGCTGTTCATAGTCACTGAAAGGATTGGTTCTGAAGATTTGCGGTGTGGACAATAGGCAAGGGTCTTCGGGATTTGTCCAAGCATTTGGTTGGTTTGAAGTCGAAGGAGCACGAGGGTTCCAAGCGGAAATATATTTGTCGAAGAAATGCCTTGTAATATCAACTGCTTCTGTGTCTTCCCAGTTGAGATTCTCCATATCAGGTGCATTTTCTATCCAAAGGAAATCGTGGATGTGCGCAAATCCCCTATGTTGCCATTCATACCTATCAAGTATGCGTTTTTGTAAGATAATTTTGCAATAGGTGAGGAATGTTGTTTAGAGTTCTTGGAGAAAAAAAAATGCGGTAGAATGCGTACCTGTACCAGTAATCTTTTGTATTCAAGTGTTTCTCTAAGATAATCTCACGAAATGCTGTGAATCTATGGTGCATATATAGTGATGTTAAATGTGGGTTAGAGATAATGTTATCATTTCTCCACTTTTGTTGTTTTGCAATATCAGAAGGAAGACATCCGGGCATGACTGCATGAAGATCAGGCCATTTTGTATCAGCTGCACTTAATGTGAAGAAGAACGTCGAGCAATCGAGTTGAGATATCATGTCCGTTAGTTAATTTTTAGCTTTGTGCCAAAATGACCTTGTTCCACGTAAAGAGCTACAGAATCGCATGACTTGCTCTGCCAATTGCTAAGCTGGAAATTGTTCTAATCGAATGTTCAGATCTTGAATAGATATTGGAAAGTTATCTGTGATGTTTTTTTTCACAAAAATCGACGCTGTTGCTTGACTGCGATGCCGCATCATGAGATTATATATGTAATAATGAAAGCGTGGGTGGCTTCCAAATCTGTTATCGTAGTAACGTATGAGATGAAGTGCATATTCATGTAACTGCACTGCTTTCATTCTTGGTTGATTTGGCATTGCAGCGCCTGTCGGGAAAAGGGCGGGGAAAGCCATAGAGAGTAGACCTTCTGTGTTGTATTCATTGACTGGCGATAAGCCAATTGTTGACCACTCAATTGTAGTATCAGATTGGTGGTTGCAAGCATGCAAATAATGGCAGATTTCTTGGATTTCTGTATTTGTATTAGGTATGATGGGTACGAACGATGATGTTTGGTCAGCGGATGGGTCTGTGAAATCTTCGATGAGCTCATGGGGTGGTTCAAGTGGAAGGCGGACAATGGTTTCTATAGTATTGGAATGGTGAAGGGAGGAGGAGACATCAGTGGGGATTGCTGGTAAGGATGCCAGTGCGTTGGAATCAATACGAACATTCTTATAGTATGGGTCATTTGCCAATTTGTATTCCAATGCAGCGAGAACGCGATGTCTACTGACAATGAAATCATAAGCCTTATGGTCATTACTATGACGCGTGACAATTAGGATGTCCAAGTGTTCAACACGTCGTGGCAACATGTTTGCGATTTTTGTAATGTCTTGAGGAAAACAAATTGTGTGGCCACTGGCCACCACGTGCATGTGTTACCTGCAGTATAGGGTTAACCCTAGCAATGAGCATTTCTTCTATTTGTGAAAGAGACGTAAGGGTAGCTGGTTGAGGGCCAGGGTCCATGTTGTTTGATAATGAGAAGCGATGACCCTTTGTTTCAGAGATGCATCTGGAGCAGCAATACATGTGGTTGGAATTGCGGATATGTATTCCAGGATATGATTCAAGACAAATGGAGCATGGGCATTTAGGTGGAAGTTTATCAATCTTTGAACGGAAATCTCGATGTGCTTGATTAGTATAAACGTTGTTGAAAGCATGTGCGAAGGAGGGGTTAGGGCAATGAGGCATGGATGTATTTGTTTGAGAGGTTTGCTGAGAAGATAAAGAGTCTGATAATTGCAAGGGAGGATTGTTTTCAAGGTGGGCCATTTCAGACGAGGAAGGTTGGTCACCCTTTTGTTTTTTGTGTTTTTGACATTCTATGATGTTTTTTTTTGCTTGGTAAAGCTCACAGCGCCGTGCATTTATTCGTTCTTTATTTGTTGCATAGTATCCTAAGGATAAAGGATATAACCTACTGTGGTCTCCCAATATATACTCGACGGTACGTGGGAGCATAAGTCCGTACTGGCACTTGTCGTTTCAAAGAGGAGGAATCACCCAACCTACGATGAAAGTGATAGTTACCAGGCTTTACGACGCCGGAACACGTCTCTAGCCTAGACTTCTAAATGGTTTGCGTTAGGTTCCAAAGCGTTTTTATGTTTATTGAAATGTATTTTACAGTTGATCTTTCTTAAGAAGTTTGCCTTTAAGGTTGATCACGTGATGTACATATACAATTCCTAAATATGCAATCTAAGATGATAAACAGTCGTTTACTTTCTTTTTTGCAGTGAAAATCCTAGCTACTAAGGAAAGAGAAGTGAAACTGTTTCAACATAGAGCAGAGAGCACACACTAAGTCCTAAATCAATTTCTGCATGCATTCTAAATGTAAATGTACATGCATGTATTTGTTTTCCGCTTTCTTAATGTGTGGATGACAAAAAAAATGCCAAGTGGAATATAATATCAATACAGGGATATGACTAGTCCAAAATTCCGACAAACATAAGCAAAGCTATTGAAGTTTGTATCTAAGATTTTCTAGAGTTTGCTCACTAGAAACAAGACAGTCACGATGGCACCACTTTGCATTAGTTTAACACAAAGGAATAAAATTTAAATTATCAAGAAAGCATATATATAATTGAATCATTTCAATCGGGAAATAATTTTGAATCAAATTTATAAGACTCTGTAGCTGCTCAGTGGCTAATGTACAATTGATGGAAGAGGATTTTCTATCATGGTCCATGGATGAAATAGAAATGAAGCAAAAACTCGGAAAGGAGATTAAGGTTGTTACCGGAGATGAAGCAATACAGAGAACGTCCAGAAATGTCCTTCAACGCTGAAAGTTGAACAACAACTACAAATTAGTTAATATCATATTTAGCTTGCAACTGCTTGATATATAGTAAAAAATGGCTATTGTCAGATAAAGGTAGGGAGAAACAACTGCAAATTCAATAACAGAACAGAGATTAAACTGCATGCAAGATGATCCGAGAACAAGTAGTAAAGAAAAAATTACCACCACTTTCTCCAAAGTGCATAGATATCGAATTCAGTTGTGCCCTGTTCTCATAAAGGCGCTTAATAGCTTGCCTCGATCTTACAATTTCTTTTGCCAAATTCTGCCCAAGAAAATTTTGACTCATTAAAAATAAAAGAAAAGCCTGTTTCTGAGCACTAGCAACCTTCCTGATGTTCTTTAGTCACAAACAAGATATCATTAAATTTAGTACAATATGATATCATTAAATTTAGAAATTGTACTAGAGAGAAATATAACAAGAATCATTACTGGAGGTTCAACCCCAGATACATAAAAAATGATGGAAAGCAGTACATCAGCCAGCATTTAGTGCAAACACACCTCAAAAGATTTATCCCCTGCTTGATATCAATCACAAAGTTGCAGCAAACAATAGATTTAACATAAGAAGTGAAGAAATAAAAGAAGTTGATCTTCTTGGTCTCCTAAGAAAAGAATATATCTGAGTGTGAGTGTTAGCCCTGAGTTTACTGAATGGAACTTTGTTAGTAAATGGATACTTCTAAAATTCAAATTTGAGATTGATGAAGACCCACAAGAAATTCGCAAACTAGCACATAGCCTTGACTTTCAAATTGTTTCTTTCCATGTAGAAATAGAATAAAGGCACTTATAAAATATGGACCTACATATGATCCACAAGTTTCCAGTGCTACTAAGGATGCAGTCAAAAGTACTTCCTTCCAGAGAGATAGGAATAAGCCTTTTGCTAATGACCAGTATGACATTTGGCCTTTGGCTGATCTCTGAATTTATGGTATATCTGACCTGCCCTCTCCACATCTGCAACTTGGGGTACATCATCAATGTGCATAGGGCTCTTATAACCAACAACATGCAAAGGACTCATCCAAGTTCAATTATTTTAAGTGATGTGATGAGCTCTATTCTAATGACTTCGAACTTTGTTATTGAAGCTAAACTCTAAACAATTCTTCTAAGACTAAATTCCTCTTAGTATAATGATATTTCTACTTTAAAAGAACAAACATTTTGCCTAATAAAAAACCTGGAAAAAGAAGATCTGAAATAAAAGTAACCCTCAACACAAAAATTTCATGAATATAATAGGCACCAAATCCTAGTTCATCACATAGCAGAATTCACGTTTAATTTCAACCTCAAGGAACATTGTATAAATTCACTTCTTAACCTCACCGAACTGCTAATCTTGAATTCTCTGAATCAGCAGAGCCCTCTTGTTTTGAATTCATTTGTGCTGACTATTTAATTGACCCAAAATTTGTGTAAATTGTATGAGTTCCCGTTTTCTGTCCTTTAACATGCTTCAGTACAAGAACGATGGAGAGTATGGATAAGGTTATTATCTACAGCCTTGATTATATGGATGGGACGAAATTCCTCCAGATCCACCCCATGGTCATTTTAGGATTCAGAATATTCACAATGTTGTTCTTCATCTTCATTTTGTGTTCTGTTTTACAGACAAACGATCTCCTAGAGTTTTCAACTTGCTCAGACACATCTGCTGTTAATTCCTGTAATTCTGGTTTATGTACCCTGAGATACAGCACCGAAACTATTGTCCTTCTTCGTCTATCTAAACTAGTTTTGAATCTTGATAGTTTTCTCTTGATGTTATTCCAGGCTATCTAACCCTGCATTTTCTCTGAGTATTTCTTCCTCTCCATGCTGTCATAGGTCTAAGTTCTGACAGTCCGAGTTGCCCCATGAACAACACTAGCATCTTATTGAACCCTTTTTCAAAAGAGATTTCCATAGCTTAACAACAACGAGGATTATTAAATAGAGATAAAATAGTTACATCAATTTCAAGAGAAGAATAATACCCATAATAGTACATTGAGGTGATAGTATGAACCCATAGCTTCTACTCAGAGTTGCACATTTAGCTTAACATATAAACCATAGATCTTCTCTTCTACAATTTATCTACAAATGACTTGGTTTGTATCACATTGTATAATCCCATCTTTACATCTTTCTCTTTGATTTTCCTTAAAGGTTGCTTCCATGCCCTGGAACAAAAATACCTGAAACGCTTGTAAATACAGTAGCATTTCCCAAAATAAACAATGCCACCTTCATTTTTGTTACACATTTTATGTGACATATATATTAGCATCTCATTTTCTGTCTAACTATTCTTTAGTGTGGATATTGTCTATAACTATCATTTACTACATTCTTTCATCTTGTTTTGATAACGACTAATTTAAAATTGTCAAAGGCTAGATTCCATGTTTTTAGTTGTCACCCAAGTGCAATAGTTCCATTTTAAGATCTTAATCAGATGTTTTTCTCATATACAACTTAGCAGGTTTAATATTCATCAAGGTTCTTCCTTTTCTTTGTCACCTTTCTGATATAAAAATCTAAGGTTCCAAATTCCAGATGTCTTGAAACATTCCTTTGCCTCATGCTATCCTAGAGAAGGATATTGAGCTAGATTCCATGTTTCTAGTTGTCACTCAAGTGTCTGTACATTAGTTCCAGCTTAAGATCTTAAACAGTTGTTTTTTCACATGCAACTTAGCAGGCTTGATACACAGAGTAGATTCAAAAAAAGGTCGTATTAATTCTTTACCAGAAAATATATACAATTGAGTCTTATGGAACTCTTGTCCGAATCCTTTCTCGTACTAGGCTGGGAGCTTCCCTTCCTATTCTATAAATACTTCTATAAAATGGTACTTTTCAGGAAAATATCTCTACAATCAAAGAGAAATTGGACATCTGTCCAGTAAACTAAAAGTACTAGATTTCTAACTCTACTCTTGTTACATTGGCAAAGGCCCACTTGGCCAGCCACTAAAACAATCTAACACCTCATCTACTAATTGGCAATATTGCAATGAGCAACATGGCTAGACTAACAACCTAGATTGTCATTACAATTTCTACACAAAAGTTAAATCTCCTTTCTAGAATTTACATGGCTCCCTTGGGTGCTAAACAAAATGATTTGCTTAGGGTGATGCTCCTGCATCAGAAAGGAGGACTAGAAAACAAGGAGCAACATTGTGTCACATTGCTTCTTGTCATTCAATCTTCCAATCTTCCAACTGTAGTGACGAATTACAGTGAAAGAAAAAATAATGAATTCAATCTAGCATCCCCAAAAACTGATGATATTGAGCTTCAGTCAACGATATGTACATTTCCAAAATCCAGTTTCACCTTTCTAATAGACAAGTCCCTAAGAGTGGGAGTGTAACCAGGGTGGTGGCATAGTGAGAGGACTTCTTTACCCTATTATCCTGCTTAATTAACCTTATCCTCAGAGAATTTGGCCACTGAAAAGGAGGCACTCAGCGTCACTGTAGCAGAGAAAATAAACAGAAGCCTCATACCCCAAGGCATCACACTAGAAACTGCCAAAACCAGTATGTAAATATCTAGCAACTAAAATCATGAAGCCTCCCAATGAAAGCAACACACATTATAGATGGAGATATTTTTTTAGTAAAGAGAATGGGCAATGACAACTACATAGAATAAGAATAATCTTTTTCATCTGTGTTCTTATGCAATATTTCTGTTTGTGATTCAGGAAAACAAAATGATGGTTTCCACCATTTAAGAATTTGGGGCGACTATTTTATCGAAATTGCATGAATATCAAATAAAAGCACATCAAGTCCAAAACCCATTGATGACCACTCGTTATGAAAACTTAAGACTTCAGTCATATGGAGAAATGGATAAGATTGGTCACAAACATACAATGAAGGAATACACCAGAGAAACCATCTCATTTTAAGTCCCTGTGCAGCTCTTTATCTACCTATCCATTGACATGTGATGACACAGGTGGTGAAGGTGGTGAAGAAGGTCCAGAATCCAATCAAGTAGCAAGATAACCCAAGTCATGCATACCACCATATCCTCTAATATCCTTCCAGCTCTTCCTGAAGAACTGCTGATCCATTGACATGAATTGTTGCTCTTCATGATTATTAACACCCAACTACAAAATGTAAGGACTTTATAGCTCAATAATGTAGCTATAGTAGACTCAAAATTAACATTTTTTGAGTTCAATGACAGATCCATCTCCTGCTCCTGAAAAACCTATGGGCCAATTTCATCTTTGTGCCAAATGTATAAACCCAAATGCTGAAAACCACCAAATCATCATACTAAGTCTGGATCTCCTATGGTCCTCTGTTTCTTCTGTCAAATATGGGAACCCAACTCAAGATCTGTGACAATTTCTTTGGTGGATCCACTAAAACTTATGTGATTACTCTTGATTTCCCAAGCAGAGAAACACAACAATCTTTCTCAGTATTCAGATTTCAATTCTCTTGTCAAATGAGCACCCTCCGTATGTTTGGAAGTTTAAAATGCACAATATATGGTTACGTTTGACTGAAGTAATTGATGTAAGTTACATGGACTATGGTATGTTGGGCACTCGAAAAAGGACCGCATGAACAGTAATTACTTGTTTAAGTTGTTATGGACTACGGTTCTTTCAAGTCTCTGTCAATCCATTGGTTTGAAGAAAATTAAGGGCAAGATTACAAGGAAAATCTCTTTCAGTATCACACCAAAAGTTAGTCTGTCAGCATGCTTTCGAGACCATAAAGATTATTGAAAGTTCTATTATAAAACTTGACTGTTAATTCAATGTTGTGTCATCTTCAATACAATCCAAACATCTTCTAAAATCCATTGTTTTTCTCCTTTTTATTTCTGTCTGCTATAAATAGAATGATTATTGTATATGTCACGGTGAATGGTGTTATCTATTTCAATATGGAAATGGCTAAAGAGAGGTTCCTATTGTGTCCTAGACGAGTGCTGTAATGATATGATCTTATTTCAGAAAATGTTGTCCTTTTACATCCTTCAACACAAATTTCTATATCAGAATGTGACTCCCTAAAGGCTAAAACCAATCATTTACGGCTAGATTAAGTTGCACATGTAGGATGTGTAAATGGATGTGCTAACTCTGAAAATCCCATATTCTTTAATATAATGAAAAATGCTGTAGATTTCTGACACGAGATGTCTTCCATTTCTTCAAAATGATGTAGTAGACACAGAACCCACCCTATCCCATATAAAAATCAGAAATCAATAAGGGCAACATCCAACTCCTCTTTAATATCTCCCTATCATTTGAAGAAGCAAACCAAATAAAAAATCTTCAGGAAATTGACTACTGTAATCTGTAGGGATCTCAAAATCCAACTCCTCTTTAATATCTCCCTATCATTTGAAGAAGCAAACCAAATAAAAAACCTTCAGGAAATTGATTACTGCAATCTGTAGGGATCTCAAAATAAGATAGGCCCTTGGGTCAGAGTAGAGATATTTGACAAAGAAGTAGGAATGGTACCAGACAATTCATTTTCTGATAGCTCAAGTGTTTCTAAACCTGTGAGCAAACCCAGTTGTGGAGGAATGGCACTGAGACTATTTCTTCCTAAAGCCAAAACAATCAATGATGAAAAGTTGCCTATGAAAGAGGGAATGGTACCTGTGAGGCTGTTTACTGCTAAGTTTAGGAATTGTAGACGTGTAAGAGAACCCAACTCCATGGGGATGCTTCCGTCCAGCTGATTGAAAGACAACGTGAGTGTTCTCAACCGAAAGAGGCGCCCCATTTGAAGTGGGATATGACCGTGAAGCTTATTTCTAGAAAGATCGAGGGAGTGGAGAAACGACAAATTGCCGACGGCAGGAGAAATGGTGCCCTGCAGACCCATGGCAGTGAGGTTGAGCGTGGTCACTCTGTCCAATGGATGGCGGTGGGTGCAGGTAACCGCACTCCAATTGCACAAGGGGACGGCTAAACTCCAATCAGCCATGGATTGATTGGGATTGTGGGTGACGAGCGACCTGAACTCCAATAGGGATTGTCGATCATCATGAAATGTGTGAGCGGAGGAGGAAAGGAAGAGAAACAAGAAGAGCAGAGAAAGTGGAAAAGAGAAACAGAGCATCGCCATGAAACAGGTGATCACCGTCTATCTGTAAGTTCAACAGACACATGAAATCTGATCCAACGGCACAAACTCTTTTAATCGTCTAACACATCAGATCAATGGTCCAAAATAAGACACGGTGGCATATAAGGGAGTTCTTCCCAAAGGGAAACGCCTTACGGCGTAAAGATAAGTATTTCTCTATTTGTCTATTTAAAAATAAATTTATGGTAATTTTGTTATTATAAAATTTTATAATTATGTTTATTTTATATTTTTAATTATTAAATGCTAATTTTGTTATTATAAAATTTTATAGTTATGTTTATTTATATTTTTTATTATAATAAATATTTTATTAAAATTCTAATATCTTATCACTATTATCTAATAAATTATAGATACCTGTAGCCACTCTTAATAGGATGACTAAGAAACTGATTAATATATTTACATACTTTAAATAGCCTGTCAATTATTGAATAGGGAGAAAATGAGTAACTATAGGATTTATTGTTTTTCTTTCGTATTTTTAAAAGATTATGAAATTAGAAATTCTGAAATCATTTCTTATTTATATAATATAAATATATGAAATCAAAAAAAATTAATAAGATTTTTTAAATATGATAATGATAGACTCTCTCACTCCACTAAGGATCTAGCTCAGCGACGTTGTTCACGCTGATAATGCTGAAGTCCAAGTCAAGATTTACGGGTTGAAGGGTTATTTGAGGCTTTCACGAACCCATTATATTAATAACGAGATAGGGTAATTTTCTCTTCGACCCTAGCGGGGATGATTTCCCTTAAACCCTCTAGTAAAGGATGAAGATCCGTAAAAAATGTGTTTCTTGCTACTACAATAACATAAGAGGTCATCATGCATTGGGAAAATTATGACACTAACTTAGCAATTCTATGACTGGTTGCTTTACTTTTTTCCTCCAAAGATTGACGAATTAAATGATATTTCCCTTCCAGTGCTTGTCTCTTCTTCTCTCTCTAAATGAGATTCTTTCTCGTCATAATAGTTCTATGAATGGTTAAGTTAATGGAAAGGTCAAATAAATATAAAAAGAGTTGTTTATGGAGGTGGAGGAATTGCTTAGATAGTTATAAGAGGAATTGCTCGAATAGTTATAAGAGGTTGAATTTTGTCAAAAAAGTTTCAAAAAATTTTGTACAATGGAGTTTTTGAATCATGTTTTTGATAGTGGAAATAGATTCATGACCATCAAAAACTTTTAGTATACCTTAAATTATAAAGTTTGACAACTTTTACTTGGATTTAGGAAAATCTTTGTTCGTTTTTTTAAAATATGACCAAAATTTCCTTAACTTTCAAGACAAAAAACCATAAAATATAAAATATATCAGCCCAGCGTAAATTATCTTACATTCTCTAATGCTTCCTTGCATTCTTCATAATTATATTATGAAACCTAGTGTGCCTAACATCTCTATCACGAGTGGAGAAAAAAAATGTTTTGGTTATTAAAATATTTACATATATGTGTGAAATTTTCATTAACATTAAAATGAAATATAAAAATTAATCAACTAATTTTATCTTTTATTATTAATTTATAGTATTGATGAAGGTGGTAAATTAATGATAGTCTTTTTAAACATATTAGTGGCCATACTAATTTGGAAATCTCTAAACTTGGAGGGATGATTATATAAATTGGTAAAATAATAATATTTTAAATTGGAGGGATGATTAGAGATATCTAGGACGATTAGAGATATCTAAGAAATCAATTTAACGATAGTGTAAAAAAATGAAATGTAGACAAATAAATTAGCTTCTCAAATATATCATTTTTATTTATATAAATTTTGTCTAACCAAATCAATTTTGAGTTTTCTTATTATTAGTTTATTATTTTTCTTGCAAAATATAATTCATATATATTTCTTAGTGCCACCTTATCTAAATGATGAAATCTTATTACAAAAAATTGTAGATTTGTAGAAAAGACAATGTTCTTGTACACAACTATTCGTTTAAAATTTATGCTATTTAATTTTATATATTTTTTAAATTATGAAATTTATTATATCATTAAAGTTACAATGCTTGTTGGTATAGAAAAGCATACATCACCTTATGATTCTAGATACATCTTCTTACATTATGAGTCAATACACATACCTCTACAAGTTGTAATCCTAAATAAAACTAGGCCAAGGGCCTACTTTGATAATGCTTGTACGGACTAATTTTGATGGTTAGTTTAGGCTTTATCTCTATACCAGAGTTTCATTTCTTTTAGACTCAAAACTAAGTGTTGTCTAGGCACAATAACCTAGCCAAGTTAACTACTCTGTTATATTTACTCACTCTAGTTAACACTTGTTTATCATGTGACACTTCAAGTGAAAAGTGACTCATTACTATATATCAATTGGATGAATGACTTAGTTCATGTCATCAACGATTCCATTTATCACCTAGCCAAACTATCAAACACATTAAAATAATAATTCTAAGTTATTAATGTCTAACATCTTTATAGATAATAGAATTTAGAGATAGATCAACTCTACAATGTATATTGGTCTAAAGTCAAAAAAATAATATCATTATAAAAGAAAAAAATTGAAAATCATCTTACAATGACTAAGGCATGTGTATACATCAAATTTTAATTTTAAAATAAAAATAAATATAACTACACATTAAAATAAAATAAAATAAAAAATAAGAATAACTCTTATTTAAAATAGAAATAACTTTAAACTAAAATAATAATGTAAACTTGATTTGGTTAAGTTACTAGTGATTTTTGAGCTCCATGTGTATGAGAACCCATGGTATTGACCCTTGGTATTCATATGGAATATAGCTTATTTAAAAGAAGAAATTAAACCAACCTATATCCATCATAACTGTGGACCGTCCAAGCACGAAAAATCTATCTAAGTTAAGATATATCTACATTAATTCTATTTATTGTTAAACTAGCAACTGCACCAAATGTTGCAAAGGAAACGCCGTAAGGCATAAATTGGAGAAGAATCATGGCACATAAAATTCCATTATGCAAGTGCATAATTTGGCATTAATTCGTCCTCCTAGATAAGAATCATGGCATATAAAAATCCATGTTGCAGGTGCATAAATTTTCATTAGTTCATCCTCTTGGATAAATCCATTATGCAAGTGCATAATTTGTCATTAATTCGTCCTCCTCGATCCGACGAGCCAAATCACAACATATTTTGAGAGCTCTCAAGGTGATATCAACCTCTTTCCCATTTGCAAACTACTAGACCAAGTTGTCATTAATTCATCCTCCTGGATCTGATGACCCAGATCACTACATATTTTGAGAGCTCTCGAGGTGATATCAACCTCTTTCCCATTTGAAAACTACTAGACCAATTTGTCATTAATTCGTCCTCCTGGATCTGACGACCCAGATCACTGCATATTTTGAGAGCTCTCGAGGTGATATCAACCTCTTTCCCATTTTCATACTACTAGACCATTGGATCTGCCTTCCTTCATCAGATGGTTGGATGATTGATAAGACATAACACTCAAATGGATCTGCCTCCCTTCATTAGATGGTTGGATGATTGATAATACATAACACTCAAATGGATCTGCCTCCCTTTATCAGATGGTTGGATGATTGATAAGACATAACACTAAAATGGATCTGCCTCCCTTCATCAGATGGTTGGATGATTGATAAGACATAACACTCAAATGCTTAAGATGGAAACTTGCAAACCTAAAATGCACAAGAATATTGATTCCCAAAACATTTGTATCATATGCTTCTAAGAAAATGCCTTTTATAAGATTTTACTTAAGATGAGATCTCATTAGTTGCTTCTAAGAAAATGCCTTTTATAAGATTTTACTTAAGATGAGATCTGATTAGTTTTGACAAAGTCAGCTTTAACTAAGAAACAATATAAACTGAAAATGCATAGTGCTCAAGATTAACCATGCCTTTATTATCCTACAACTAACTATTAAGACTAGCTATAAATGATTGCAAGATGTGGCACATCATTTCTTCATTGTTTTAGCAAAAATGACCCCACCTTCTCAACAAGGGGCGGGAAGCTATGATCAAAAGAAACTTGAGACGACCGTTTTTCCTAAGAAGGAAGTTGGCTTTGGTGCCCAACAAGATACGTTGTAGTCTAATGCTATAGGTCTAGTAGGTTCATAGGGCTTGAGATGATTAAAATTAACTCTTTCATAATAGGAAGTTCATAGGGCTTGAAATGATTAACATTACCTACATTTTCGAGGCAATGCTGGCAAGGCAAATCAAAATGACATGTATTCACACCAACCTACTTGAGAATATATTACAGGGACTATAGTAGATGTGCTTGAGTTTATGATGTCACTTCCCCTTAAGACACAATTTATCTAGATAAAATTAGACTCACTCACTTATGTAAAATTTTACAGACAGTTGATGTCAATAATATAGTACAGGGACTATAGTAGATGCACTTGAGCTTATGATGTCACTTCCCCTTAAGACACAATTTATCGAGATAAAATTAGACTAAAATTGTACAGGCAGTTGATGTCTATTATGGAGTTATTTGTAGAAGATGAGTGAATGGATCCAATTTCTAAACAAAGGAGGATGTCTTGTGCTGCTTCTTGCAATGGTGATGGTAGACAATTGGAGGAAGAGAGTTGGGAAGCTTGTATGGGGCCAACCACAGGTATCCATAACAACCTAATTATAATTGTGTTGTAGGACATGGAAATAAGAAATTTCTATAATTTTATTTTTCAATTTTGTAATTCCTTACACATATCAACCATCACTTTTGTCTCCTAAACACTATTTAAAAAAACAAACAACTTTTAAAATATAATAAATAATCAGTCATATTTTCCCAGGAAAATTCTACTATTATATTAAATATTAAAAATATTTACTTACTAAAAATCATAAAATAAAATATCAAAAAATTTATTAAAATATTTAAATATAAAGTAAAAAATTTTATGGAAAAATTAAGATTATTATATGAAAATAAACATCAAAATAATTATTCTAGATTTAGTACTCATAATATTTAGGGATTTTTTTTAATACAAAGTCTTTTGAAAATATATATATATATTTTGAAAATAATTGTTTTAGAGCAAATTTTACTTTTCAATTTTGTAATTCCTTAGCACATATCAACCATCACTTTTTTCTTCTAATCGCTATTTAAAAAAACAAACAACTTTAAAAATATAATAAATAACAAGTCATTATTTGCTCAAAAAAATTCTACTATTATACTAAATATTAAAAATATTTACTTACTAAAAATCATAAAATAAAATATCAAAAAATTTATTAAAATATTTAAATAGAAAGTAAATTTTTTATGAAAAAATTAGGATTATTATATTTCTACTCACAGTTTTAACCTTTCTCAACTTAAATGAAGTAATTTTCCTTTAACTAACACTCATTAACAATTTATTATGGTTCTTATTGGACTGCATGTGGATGAAAATAAACTTCAAAATAATTATTCTTGATTTAGTACTCATAAGATTAAGTTAAGATATATCTACATTAATTCTATGCACTGTTAAATTAATAGAAAAATTAAAAAATATATCAAATATATGATCTAAATTATCTTTACCTTCTCTCTAATGCTTCCTTGCATTCTTCATAATTATATTATGAAACTGAGTGTGTCTAACATCTCTTCTCCTAATGAAATAAAATAATAAATATTTGTGTTATATTTAATAGAAAATTATATATATAAATTTAATAAATCAAGAATTTTTTATTTTTATTATTCATTTATAGTATTATGAGTGCATAAATTATTAATGGTCTTTTTTTACATAGTAGCAGTTATGTAAATTTTGAAAAACAATAATATGTTCAGTTGGAGGGATGAATAGAGGTACCTAAGCAATGATTTTTGTTAGGATATTCCGACACATAGGAAATAGTTAAGTATAACTTGGTTTAGTGTAGAGTTAGATATAGTGTGTTTCTTTACTATGTACTTTTGTAACTTATAATCTGACGGTCACGATATGTTCTAGACATGAAGTGGCTCATTCTCTTCTCGGTATTACTGAAACTTGAACTGTGACTTAACACCCAATTGGTCCATGATCTCTATTTAAAGAGCATGGAGGTTCATTTGTAAGGTGATCGTTCATCAGACAAGCTTATGTAAATTTTCTTTCTTTTATATTAATAAATTTCCTGAATTTAACCACATCAAGAATACTAGTGTATTGATCTATGATCTGTTTGTAAGCGGTGTCCTTTGGTGTTCTATTTGAGGAACTTACTCTGTAAATTCCTACATGGTATTAGAGCGATTTTAGGGCCACATCCGTTGGTGATCCAAATCCGAAGCCGGTATAACTACATTCGAATGTCATTTCATAGAGCTACTATTTCTAACCTCTTTCGGGCCAAGAGGACTACTCTATTGTGTTAGGAGAATCTGTTCCAGTGAGGAACCAATTTCGTTTCACACAAAAAGGTTTCCGGTAGCCCTATCTACATCATTTTTAGGATCTAGAGGTATAAAACCTTTATTTGTAGTTTTAGTTATTTATCTCTCGATTTATTTCGGTTTATTTATCTCTTTGTTTTTTATTACTGGATCAATACCTTTCATATTTGCGTATGCTCTTTTCCTCATGAATCTGTGCAATCTAGGCAAATCAGAAACTACAAGGAAGGATTTTTCTCATGTGTATGCTCTTTTCCGCTGCACCTTAGTATGATCTCGGAAAATCAGAAACATTGAAGAAAATATTTAGTTTCTGGTGAAATCTACCTTCAAGCGGTAAAGTTTGTTTTTTTTTTGCATGTGCATTTTGGGTTGTGTGTGTGTTTTTTTTGTTTTGTAGGCAAAAATGGCTTTCTCAAGTAATGTTATATGTGGAATTTAGTATTAATTGTATCAATTTTAATATAGCGATGGATAAGCAATGAAGCGTGAAGGAACAATGTTAGTGTTTTCATAACTTATGATTATTTATAATAATTTTTCATAGTTTTTGAGCTGAAATTTCCCTTTAAAATAATGTTAATGTAAGGAAGTGTGTGTGGGGTAAATGAATATATTAAAATGACACAGCTAAAATAATATTGAATACTTTTATATTTCTTAATTGATTGCTAATCTCTTTGCCTCATTATATTGATAGAGTTATTTCCATTTCTAATTTTATACGAATTTTGTTATAAGGAAAAAATCATTTGGCAACCAAAACGACTTATTTTTCATTATTGGCACAAAATTTATTCACAAATTTGGAGCAAGCGAAACTATTTAAGTCATCCAATAAATGAATAGAATAAAATGACATACGTAAAATAATATTGAACAATTTTATATTTATCAATTGATAGCTAATCTCTTTGCCTCATTATAGTGATACAGTTATTTTCATCTCTAATTTTATACAAATCTTGTTATAAGGAAAAAATCATTTGGCAACCAAAATGACCTTTTTTCATTATTGGCACATAATTTATTCACAGGACATGCACAGCTTCCGGAAGAACAGTCCACATGGATGCGACAATCACAACGCACAAGGGAAGATAACATGTACAATACTTAGTGGATAAGTCCGTGCGAGTGCAACGGTTGTACATGGGCATGATAACATTAACAACACATACAACACATTTTCATTAATATATTATGTATTACAACAAGTGAATGAGTTTAAGTGTTAAACATAGGTTAAAGCAACATATATTACAAGTGTTCAAGATCAGTCTTACAATAGTTACAATACATGTATCAAAACATGCTGGCTTGTTAGTAAGCTTTTGAATTAAGGGAAAGTTCCAAGACATATCGTTACACCATACATCACTAACCTCGTGGGAGGGGCGTTGGAGCCACTACTTACTCCTCAAAAAAAATATTACAGACTCTAAAGGCTATGTGGGAGGAGCTGAGGTGAAAATGATCCAGGTCGATATTGGTGACCACCTGCCAAGTCCACTTGGACCCCCACCATTGTTTCTCTTAGCTTTTCAGTTTCGTTAATTGTAGCACAATTTACTATTTTTAGCAGTTTTTCGGGTCCTGAACTTCCGAAGCTGTTTTGAGACCCTAAACAACGTTTTTTGGGAAAATTGGGAGAAACATGTGTCCATAAATTGATGTTGCTCTTCCCAAAATTTTAGTTCTCGGATAGAGCTTGAGGCGACTGCTGGTCGATCCTTTGGCCAACCTCGGCACGCTGACAGGGGCTATGTTTAGAGAGGTCTTGGGCAACATCATCGAACTGAAATTCCAAGCTAAGATATGTTGAATCTTGTAAAAACTCCCCATTGCCGCGAAGAATCCAACATAGGATGACCGTGGAACTCTGCTTGATAGCTCGATTGTGCGGTTCAAGATGCTTGCGTACGTAATTGGTGTTCACCCCTTATAAGCCATTGAGTGAGGGGTGAACGCCCTCATGAGCATTCAATAGTAAAATTAAACATTTGATTTTCACCCTGTGGGGTTTCCAAGGTATATCGATGTTTAATGATGTGATTTCTTATTGTGCCAGTTTGATGGTGTTGATTCCTTGCATGATGTGACATTTATAATATCAAATATGTGATTAGCTAATATAGTTAAAGGAATCATAAAAATGATGCAAGGTTGCATCAGAAAGTTTATGTTAATATGCTATAATAGTTGTTGTTAGGGGTTATGTAACTTACTATTCCTTTACTAAAGTTACTCTATGTAATGATGAAAATTCTATCTATTAGTTAATGATGAATCTGGAGTTGTAATTTGGATAGTTACCCGTGGATAAATTGTGTAAAATTTTTCTAACTCCATGCATTTTCATGCGAGGTTACTTGGCGATGTTACACACTTTTATTTAATAAATTATATAAAACTTTAGCAACGACCTCATAAATTATATATACCTATAGCCTTTATTTTATTATAAAATTTTATAGTTATAATTATTTTAAATCTTGAATTATAATATTTAAAATTTTAATTTCTTAATCACTTTTATTTAATAAATTATATAAAATTTTCGTCAGGACCTCATAAATTGTATATACCTCTAGCCATTGTTACACGATACTAGGAAACTAATTAATCTATTGTTAATAATTTAGTTGGGTTACTTGTAAAGAATAGTTAAATAATAAATGTTTGTAAATTATGATTTATTTTCTATTTCTTTATTTTAATAATTTTATTTGTAATATATATTTATACATGGAAAATGTGTGAAGATGGGTTACACTTTTGGGCCAAATGTGGAAAAGAAATTTCAAAATTTTACATTTTTATCGAATTGAAGCCCTCAAAATTCATATAAGAATTGTGAATTTTGATTTAGAGTAAAAAAAAAAAATTGTGGAGAATTATGTTGTTTTCGTAATGATATTTTTTCAAAAAAAAATTAGTGTCATTTTCAATTTTCAACTAAATTAAATGCTTATCCTTGATAAACTTCGCACATCTTAAGAGGTATGTATGTGTTCACATAACATAACATAGTCTAAAGTGCATGTGTGTGATTTACACAGAGATAATTAAGTTATGCATATTACGATTTTTTTTTTGTGTAAAATTATTTTTTTTATTATTTTTTGAAGTTGGCAAAGTAATATTTCAATTGCATTTGCAAACATGTGTGTTCACATAAAAAAATAAAATAAAAGATCAACTATGTAAATAAATTCAAAAACCAACTGTACCTTTTTGAAGACGACTTGTAAACGAAGACAATGGTATTATTTTTAATTTTTTCGTTCTGTATATTTTATGTTATTGATTTTTTATTCAGCCCCTTTAAAACTATCCAAAAAAAATTCAAGCATTATGTTTAAAAGAAATTAGATGAAAAATATTATCTGAATTCAAAATTTTCAAACTCATATGCCATTGGATAGAGGATTCCTTCACGAGTCCAACATGATCAACTTCACCACTTAAGGGAAATTGTTTCGTTAAGTCTGATAGGGTACAAAATGGTGTTGCAAAGAAATCTATAGAAGGGATGCTAAAACTGTGTTTTTTAGGACATCAATAGCTCAATTGAGCGCTTAAAATGCTCAATTGAGCATCTGAAATAAAATTTAAAATAGCTTGTTCAAGGGTTTAAGAAACTCTCCATTGAGCCATTAGTGTGGTTAATGAGGGGCTTGATCGAGCTATGAGCTTGATCAAACTGTTGAGCTTGTAGCTCGATTAGGCCATTTCAAACTTAACCACCCATCAACCGCTCATTATCTATATTAATAGGATTGATGGAAAAGCTACAGACCTAAGAGCTCGATCAAGTTCTTGCTGCCAACCCAAAAATTAAAATCAAAACAAATCTAAATGTGTGTGCATAGAAAAATAACAACAAACATTCATTCATAGAAAAATAACAGAACATGGAAATTACCCAAGAATTCACAAAAAACATGGGAAATTAGAGATTTGATTTCGAAAAGGAGTGAAAGTGCCAAGCGTAGAGGAAGTGTGATAAAAATCTAAAGAAAGAATGATAAAAAGACGACAGACATTGAGAGAACAACAAGATTATGAAATTCAACAAATTCATGAAAATACTAGTAATTCAAGTTGTCTCACTTCTCATATTACCTACTCCATATTGTATGCATTAGTAAATATTATTCAAAACAAGAAAAAAAATAGAGAATGAAACAATATAACTATGATAAAATAAGAATTCAGTGTAATACCATGTAATTAAAAATTAAGATGTAACAACAACTAAAGAAAATCACTTGGTGTGATTGATGGTTCATTGGAATTTTCTAAAACCACTTGTATTCATGAAAAGTATGAGCCACCTTCGAATTGTAATGGTTTAGGATAACGCACAAAAACTAAGAATGTGATTTAACCAAAGAAAATCATTACTGTTTTTCGTATGCTATTTACTTGAATTACGATTCATGGAAATATTTACAAGAGGGATTAACAAAAAGGGTTGTCACATGGGTGCTCCAAATCCTATAAACATTAGTTTGATTGAATATTGATATACTTGTAGGATTTAAAATAGGGAAAATGTGTCAATATCTAAAAGGAGCAAGAGCATCCCTCCTTCCAATGTGAATGTTGAGAAGACATTCTTTGTCACAATGTGATACAAGAAGATGGGTGACGATTATTGACCATGGTTGAGCACAATTGATCGTTCACTTTGGTTGACCATTATTGACCATGGTCAATGATAATTGATATTATAGTCCTAGGCGAATAATAAAACCAATGGATTATGAAACCATGAGAATAAAGCTAAACCCAAGGGATCGATATTATAAGTTGAAGGTATATAAACCCTAAGATAAAAATTATAAACCTTGAAATAAAAATAGTTGTCCATGGTTGATCATGCTTAATTTTCATATTGAGACAAAGTTTGTCACGATGTAACATGCGAACATGGTTGACCATGCTTTACCATGATTGAATTTCAGATTGAGACAACCTTTGTCACAATGCGATGTAGGACCATGATCGACCATGGTTGATTTTCATATTGAGATAGTCTTTGTCATAATGCAATATTGCACCATCATTGAACATGATTTACCATGGATTACCACAATTGAATTTATACAACATGGTTGACCATGGTTGACCGTGGTAAACCATTATTAATATTAGAAACCCAAGTGAATAATAAACCCGAGAAATTAATACTAAAAACCCAAGGGATTATTAATCAAAAGGAAAAATATTCAACCCAAGGCAACAACAATAAACCCAATCGAATAATATAAAGGCCATGTATTTAAACCTAAAGAAAATTATTATAGACCATCCAATAAACATGCCTTCCCATGTTTGGCCATGGTTGATATTCATTTTGATACAAAATTTGTCACAATGCAACATTGGACCATCGCCAACCATGGTTGAACCCTAACATTAACAAATGGAATGAATTGATACCATAAACCGAAGGGAAAAAAAACAACGGATCAATACTAAAACCCCAAGGAATTATGAACCCAAGGGAACAGTATGAAACCAAAGGGATTAATCTTATAAACCCAAGGTATATAAACCCAAATATAAATATTACAAACCCTAGTAAAAACATATCTGACCATGCTTGATTTTCACATTGAGACAATCCTTATCGGAAAGTGACAATGGACCATAGTTATTGACCATGGTTGACCTTTCAACACCACAACTATAAACCAAGCTAGCTCTGAATAACCATCGTGATAAAAAATGTTTTTCCATAGATAATTTCCATATTGGAACATTCTTCATCAGAAATCCACACTCAACCATTCACCATCGTTGACTAAGGTTGACTATCAACATGTATGACCATGATCAAGACCAACTCACCATGGTTTTTTTTACAAGAGTCACAAACCCATGACATCAACATTTAAAACCCAAAGCATATAAACAAAAAGATAAATATCGTAAATCTCAAAACAAACATAAAGCCCAAATATTAATACTATAAACCTAACTATAAATTGAAAAATGTGTCAATAAACTGTAGGGGTTGATACTAAAAACCCAATCAATTACAAACCCAGGAGAACATATTAAATTGAAGGATTGTAATTAAAGCAAGGGAACACAATTGGAATAATTGAACTATTTGTATTGCTACACAATATAACGTCGCAAGATGGAAGAAGAAAATCACATCTGAATTGCAAAAATTGCAATGTAAGAGAAACAACACCACAGAAAATTTTATAGACATTCTTATACAATTTTTTACATAATAACACCAATGTCAAAAAATCAACTTAACTGATATTGAAATCGAAAAAAAGAGAATTTATATTAAGAAATATTTTTTTAGGTCTTAACATCAAAGAATTCTACCATGAAAATAAACTTTAAATACTACATCTGAAGGAATTCATTAAATAGCCTCTTCCAAAAAACAACCATATCGATGTCAAAAGCAACACCAATTCAAATCAACAACATAGTGATCACGACCCTTGACCCTTTCCAGCCAGTCTCTTCTAGTTTTTCTTCCATATTTTGTCTGGTGCACATGCAACAAGTATTCGACATCTGATTTCGTTTCATCCAAGATGTTGACATGTTCATCAACAAAACCTGAATGAAACCCAAGTTTTCTATCAAACATTTTCTAAATATACACAAGAAAATGTTTTGCTTTAGCAACACGAACAACTAAGACATAATACAACACATCATTATTTTCAATATCTACATTTCAATGAGAAAAAGGAAAAAATCATATATATATATATATAACTGGAAAATAAAATATCACATAAATTTAATTATTTAATAGGATTGAAAACCACGAAAAACAAAAATGAAAAAAAAAACTACAATTTAACGAATTAAACAACACCACCACAAAGACAGGGATATGATGATATAGATACAAAAGGATCATACAAGTTTTAGGTTTAAATGACAAGGTCCATGCTCAAAACCATCACTCGATGAAACGTTCGACTTAAATTGTTTTAAATTTTGGAATTTTTCTTTATGGATAAGTACAGTACCTTGAGATAGGTGTTAGACTTTCATAGTGAGCGTCCAAGATTCTAATTATTGAAAAGTTTTGAATTTTGTCTTTTCACCTCTAGAAAATCCTTTAGCTTTGAATATTGGAAATGGAATGGTGATAAGGCTGAGAAAAGATGTCGTTATCGGTGCAATAAAAATATTTTTATATTTGAATAACTCTCTAGGCCCTTTTATGAAAGCTATTAATCATTGGTCAAAGCTACCGATGAGTGGTCACACGAATGGCTCTCCATTCATGAATTCTCTCTGACCAAAGAACATCTCCACGACAAGTTTTCATTAGCTAATTATGGAGAGCTCATATCAAATTCTCTCATGAGAACGGCTTGTAATTTGGATTTAGAATGGAGCTGAAGGAATTTACACAGAGGGGTCCATGGATATAGAGTCGTGGTTGTGAAATATTTTTATATTTCAAACTTTCAACTAAATGTTGAAACGAAAGAAAATAGATAAAAGATAAGTTGAAAAAGTGGTTTGCAGGTAGAAATATGAAGAAATGGAGGTCTTTCTGCTTTCTTGTATTATTGGAATTTAGATGGTTAGAAATTTCAACATTTTTCATTTTATTTTTATTTTTTTAATTTGTTTCTTAAATATAGAATTTAATGATATGTTTTTTTGTTAAAAGATATACTAAAATCTCCTCAAGTGATGAAATATAGTTTGTGGGACGAGGAATTCACTAGACAATGATTTGACTGTTAAAGTTTATCAAGACATACATACTCTATCTCTTTAGTTTTTACCCTATAACTTTTTAAGAAAAAACATATACTTTTAACCATTAGACTCACTCAAACTATGTATTTTTTAAATATTAAAATTAAAAAAATCAATTATATAAAAAATTACAATTTAATTTTAATAAAATTAAACCTAGGTATATCTAAACAAAGAAGTATTCATAATAGATGGTTATTAAAATAAAAAAATTGCATCCTGGAAAAATAGCCTTGTCAAATATGATTCTAATGCAACACTAAAATAAAATATTTCTTCATATTTAATAAGATATTTTCTATTATCTAATATGTTTTTTTGAAATATTTATGATATAATTTTTTATTAAAATTTAGAATTTGTTTTTGGTGAATTTTATTAGTTTTTAAGAAATTTAGAAATCAATAGCATGTTTAAATTTCTTAAAATTTATATTTACATAATTACAAAAACAAAAACAAATGGTTCACACACTAATCAAACTAAAATTTTTAAATAAACTACTAAAAATAAATAAATAAGCAATTAAACAATTGTGTTTTTATGGATTTGATCACATCCGTAATAACAGGAGGTGGTGCATTCCCTAATAACTCGACGTGGTGCACGCCAGGAAGTAGGTTCATGTAAGCTAAAGAATAGACAAACGGTCAAAAGCAAATTATGAGTGACATTTTATTTAAATTATTATATCCTTACAGGACTTTTGTTGGCCAAAGTTATCAATTGAAGAGAGTCAAAAGAATATGGGTCCAAGCAATTACTCTTATAATTTAAACCTTTGCATATTTTGCGCTCACGGTGTCGATGATATTGACCAATGAACGAATATGATGGTATTATGGTTTATATATTATCACCCAAAAAAAACCCCGAAAATCTTAAATTTTTTTTTTTTTTTATATTCAAACATACTTTTTTTTATTTTTGTTATTATTATAAAAGTTATAATCATAATTATTTTATGATCTTTATTGCAATAAAAATTAATTTATTAAAAATTCTAATTTTTTAATGATTATTTTTATTAAATAAATTAGGAGTTGTTTTTAGTGTGATTTTTTTAATTTTCTGGTGTTGGAATTTAGTGGAAAATTTTGACATGAAATTTAGTTTTGTGTTATTTAAATTGGTTTTTTATTACATATATAGATTCGTGGACGTGAAAAATCCTTAAAGCACTAAAATTGTCCAAAATTACCCATCAAACTTATAATTTCAATACATTCGTACCAAATTTAAAAAACTTAATGAGAAAACCCAAAAAAAAACTTCCGAAAAATCACATTAAAAACAACTCAAATACGTCCGGCCACTCTTAATACGAAGAACCAGAAACTAATTGATATATTTCCCTTAATCCTTCTAGCAAGGAATGAAGATCCGTAGAGAATATCTTTCTCGCTACTACGATAGCACTTGTGACACAACTTAGTAATTGTGCCGAGTCTACATGTTAGCATAGGTAGATGGGTACGTAAGAAAGTTTCACAATATCTTTAAATAAGATGAACAAAATAATAAAAAAAATAAATTTAAAATGAAATGTTTGTGTTCTATATTTTAATTAATATAAATGGTATATATTAATAAATTTATTATATAAATAATGTTCTGTTAAAATAATTAATATAAATAATTTATTAATGATTTAATAAATGTAAATATTTGTATATCATAGATCTATTAAATATTTTAATAATATAGTAAATAATATATATGAAATTTAAATAGTATAAATTAATAATCAAATATTATAATTTGTAAAAGGATTAATAATTAAAGGTTATGACATTTAGGATTAATAATTAAAGGTTATGACATTTTTTTTTATAAAGATTAGAATTAAGTTCGATTAATTTGTAAAGATTATATGTATCAAGGGTGTTTAAGGTTCAAAATCTATTTGTGTATTCAAAATTGTATCTTGAATAATAAAAATCCACAATTTTATTAGAAATTGTATTATCAAATTTGAGCTATTTAGTTACACTATATGAACTTAAGTTTAAGATAATAATTATTTATTTATTAATTTACAATTTTAAATTTCAACAATTAAATATTAATAATTTAAAATAATAAATAAAATTTATTATATTTCCTTTTCAAAATCTTCAAGATAAATTATTATTAATATATTATAATTGGGTTGAGAGGCTCTCTCCAACCTAGTATGAGAGAAATGTTGCAAAGTAAATGTAATGTTATATTGTGTAAACATTTCTACCTAGTCAAAATAAAATAAAAATAAATATAACTACACATCCAAATAAAATAAAAAGAAAAATAAGAATAACTCTCATTTAAAATAAAAATAACTTTAAAATAAAATAATAATGTAAAGGTGATTTAGTTAAGTTACTAGTGATTTTTGAGCTCCGTGTGTATGACAACCCATGGTATTGACCCTTGGTATTCATATAGAATATACCTTATTTAAAAGAGGAAATTAAACCAGCCTATATCCATCATAACTTTGGATCTCCTAAGCACGAAAAGTTTAAGATAAATCTATATTAATTCTATATATTTTTAATTTAATAAAAAAATTTCAAAAATATATAATTCTAAATTATTTTTACTTTCTCTAATACTTCCTTACATTCTTCATAATTATATTATGAAATAGAGTATTTGTAACATCTCTTCTTCTAATTCTATATTTTCTTAAATTAATAACAAAAATTAAAAAATATATAATCATAAATTATCTTTACCTTCTCTCTAATGCTTCCTTGCATTCTTCATAATTATATTATGAAATCCAATGTGTCTAACATCTCTTCTACCTTCTCTCTAATGCTTCCTTGCATTCTTCATAGTTATATTATGAAACTTGTTTCTAACATCTCTTCCCCTAATGGAATAAAATAATAGATATTTGCCTTATATTTAACATCTCTTCTCCTAATGGAATAAAATAATAGATATTTGCCTTATATTTAATGAAAAATAGTGTATGTATAATTTTAATAAATCAAATTATTTTTATTTTTATTATTGATTTATAGTATTGATGAGTGTATAATTTATTAATGGTTTCTTTTTACATGTTAACGGTTATTACATATTAGTGGTTACGTCAATTTTGAAAAATAGTTATATGTTTATTTGAAAATGAATAGACGTACTTAATTACTGAATTTGAAGATGGTATAAAAAGATTAAAGGTAGACAAATATATTAGCTTTCCAAATATATATTTTTTTATTTATATCAATTTTGTCTTAAGTGAATTTTGAAATTTCCTATTATTATTATATTATTTTTCATCCAAAATATAATGCATATATCTATGTTAGTGTAACCTTATGTAAATGATAGAATCTTTATATCAAAATAGAGTGTTTTTATACATAACTATTTTTCCAAATCTTATGCTATTTAATTATATATATATATATATATATATATATATATATATATATATATATATATAAATTATAAAAATAATTATATTATTGAAAATACAATGGCTTATGTTAGTGCTACGTAAAAGGGTTTTAACACTATGAAACAATCACCCTTCTTATTTTTCTATGTAGGTTTTAATGTCCTCTACTGAATGATATATTTTTTGCAAGTGGGTTAATTTCCTATACTTTTATAATATACAATTATTTTACCTTGAATATTGCCCAAACTTTATAAAGATTACATAAAATTATTAGAAATTTGAATATATTGACAAAGGTATTCCAAGACATTTTAAAATTTGCTTATTAAGAATTAGTATGATTAGCCGAAGTTTCCTAATTTTAAGATAAATTTCCATCCTTAAAATTTTTCTTAATAATGAAACTAAATGAGGGATGTATTTTAAGATTTTGAAACATATATAATAGAAATAGAAATGATATTTTTTTGAAACACACATAATAGAAATTTATATTAAAATTTAGAAATCTTGGTTAATCTTATTACTCCTTAATATGAAATCTATAAAAATGTTTGGAAATATTTATTAAAAATATTCAAATTTCTAATAATTTTATATAGTATTGAAATAAAATAAATTTATACTATAAAATTTTTACTTATCAAAACAAAAATTGGAAATTGATAAATTTTCTTTTTTTGAAAAAACAAAGAAAATTAGTTCATTTGAAAATATTAACCCCTAAAATTCTGAACTTGACTATATCCTAAAACTGATTGTCTTCATTAGACTTAAAGAAACTTAACTAAACAGGAATCACCCCAAATTTAAACAGGAATCACCCAAAATTTAAATGGAGCCAAAGTAAAAACTTACCCATTATAAACCACCAGTAAATAAATCTAAATAGTGTAATTTTCATCACATAACACATATATTAGCCTACATTCATATATAGCAACCAAAGGAAATGGTGTTGCCTGGAAGTTTGACAATTAAATTATCCTAGATTTTCCTATGAATTTGAATGCGCTACCCAAATCAACATAGATATTTTGTGCATTGGTTTTAACTCTATCTACCACAATGTAGAGCGGAGGTTGTAATAGGCGGCACATCACTACCGGCCGAGCTGCTAGGTGACCGTGCGCGATCTATGTTTGAATACGGAGAAGCAGGGCGAGAATTAAGTCCGGCTCTGGTTGGAGAAACTACATAGATGGCCAATGGCCTCGAAGAAGGAAGCTCGGTCATCTCCTCATTGGGGTTCATGAGAACTTGTAGCGCTTGTCGGATCGATGGACGCAGCCGCGGATCCGGATGTGAGCACGCAAGCCCCAAAACCAATGCTCGTTTCATTTGCTCTTCCTCAAAACAACCGTTCAATCTGGGATCTGACGCCTCCGTAACTCTTCCCTGCCCATAAAGATTCCATATAAAATCCATCAAACTCTCCTCTGCCAGTGGCGGCTTTCGCTCCACAACTCGCCTGCCAGTAGCCACTTCTAACACAACGACCCCGAAACTGAAAACATCGGACTCTGCAGTGGCCTTGCCTGTGTAGCCACACTCTGGCGCCCAATAGCCTGGCGTCCCCGCCAGCTTGGTGGTCACAGACGGAGATGTCTCATCGTGTTCAATCAGCCGGGCGAGGCCGAAGTCACCCAGACGGGCATTGAAGTCCCCGTCGAGCATAACATTGCTGGGCTTAACGTCCCGGTGGACGACTTTCTGCTCCCATTCTTCGTGAAGGTACAGCAACGCCGAAGCCAGCCCGCATAAGATTCGGTGCCTCCGCGCCCAATTCAAAGGGTGATGATTCTGATTCTGATGTTGTTCCTCTGGTTGTCTGAAGATGAACCTGTCGAGGCTCCCGTTGGGCATGTAGTCGTAGACGAGCAGCAGCTCGTCACGTTCGTGGCACCACCCCTGGAGCCGCACCAGGTTCCTGTGTCGAAGTCGACCTATGGTGCTAATCTCCGACATGAATTCCCGTTTACCCTGTCGCGACCCGGCAGAGACTCTCTTCACCGCCACATTCGTCGCAGCCCCACGTCGGCCTGCTAGCGTTCCCCTGTAAACGCTCCCAAAGCCACCGGTTCCCAGCAGTTCCGACGCGCTGAAGTTTTTTGTCGCGACCGAAAGACGTTTGTAAGAGAACCGGTCCGGGCCGTAGGGTGAATTCGCCAGTTCGCTGTCCATGATCGTTAGATCCACGCTGGACCGCCAGTGTGAGCTCTGCCCGGAACCTTTTCTCCCTCTCATAGTTCTACGGACGAACCACACCAAGAACCCCAACAACACGCTCACGGTGGCGATGGAACCAAGAAACAAGCCGAGCTTGAGGCGCCTGCTGGTCGATCCTTCGGTCAACCTCGCCGCGCTGACAGGGACTATCGATCCTTCGGCCAACCTCGGCGCGCTGACAGGGACTATGTTCAGAGAGGTCTCGGGCAACGTCGTCGAACTGAAATTCCAGTCCAAGATACGTTGAATCTCGTAAGAACCCCCGGTTGCCGCGGAGAATCCAACATAGGCTGATCGCGGAACGGTTCTTGACAGGTCGATTGTGCGGTTCAGGATGCTTGCGTACGTAATTGGTCGATCTGCATAGGCAGCGTATATTTGCAGGGTTTTGTTCCAGCCATCATAATGGATTCGAACCCTTATCGGCCGCCCTGACTTGATGTTGATGCTGTGTTCTCCCAGACTGGCGGTCACGTCGGATATTATGCTCTTGACGTCTATGCCGACATGATTGTCGTCTGGATCGAATATGTTCTTGAAGGTGTCAAATTCAATGGCCAGTTGACTCGTTGTGTTTTCGTAAGCTGATTGGGAAAATAAGCCAAGCAGTATTCCCATACTATCTGGGAGAAAGGTTTTATCGCTGGGGACAATGACGAAGGCCAGACCATCGCCATTGAGATTCTCCTGCGTGGCGGGACTGTTGATGCGGCGGACGAGCATGGTGAAGGTGGTTGTAAATGTGGCTGGCCACATGGTGATCGGTTGACGGTAGAGAACTCTTCCAATGCAGTTCTCCAACTGAGAATATTGATCCATAGATCTACCATTTGGCGATGGGGTAAGATCGATGTAAGCAGCTGAAGAATTATAGGAAGCATTTCCCATGTATATCAACTGATTTCTGTTGTCGTTGCCGAATGATGGGAAAGAGAAACCTGTACTATAACTTCCGTTGGACTGTGCAAGGGAGATTAAAGATAGGATATGAAACAGGAGAACCAAAGCACAGAGGTCCCCTTTCTCACACACCATGATAATTATACTAAATACTAAAACAAGTGATGACACAGAAAATGGAGGCGATACAAATCCGCTATTAAATATACAGCAATCGACACAGCGAAGCGATATTTTGTATTGACTGAACAAGTATAATGTAAAAAGTATGCCAAAGCAGGAAGGACATAATTCCTTTTGTCAGGCTTTTGTACTATGCATGAAAACATCAACGGCAGACAAAATACTTTCATAAAGTGTAGAAATGTGTAACAAAATTTATCCACTTACAGACTATAAAGGAAATTATTACCTCTGGGAAAGAAGAATAAATCCGTAAGCTGCTATCTGATGTGACAGAATTAATTCAATCAATTCATGGCACCGACGTAAGTCTGCCTCTTGCGAAACAAAGCAGAGTGAACGAAACAGAGGGAGCACTCAACTATGTAACGAGAGAGAGTTTCTACTGTCTGCCTCTCTTCAAAGAGAGAAATGGTTCATTTTAAATAGAGTCTCTTCTGCAGTATGTGATCTGACGACAAGCATAGGTACCTTCAGGGAAGGTGCTGAAATCAGAACAAGTCAATTACCATGTGGCCAAAGCTTAAAATAATTAAATTTTAACATACCATTATCTCCGGTCCTATCTCCTGCCAAAGATATGAATTAATACACCATAATGGTCTGCAACCTTACAAGAAAATGCAATGCTACAACGCACACATTGTTTAACTCAATGACCAATGCAATATTCCTACCCAAAAAAAATTAGGATATTTACGTTATTCAGAATATAATTTTCAGAATTTTAAAGTAAGAAGCCTCTCTAAAACTGTTTTTCTTTGGTGAGGAGCTCGTTTTTATTGAAGATAAAGAAATAGGTTAAGGATTCATAAATATTTAATAAGTGTGAAAGCATGTTTTTTTATAGATCACATAATGGTTTTCTTTGAATGATGGTAATGAGTTAGCTTGCATTTACAAGTGAGCGGTTAGAGATGGCTGTCCTCATTGCTAATTTGACAATTAAATTATGATAGATTTTCCCACCCTATATGAAAAATTAATTAATTTTTTTCTAACATAATAAAAAAATTTAATAATTTTTTTAACATAATATTAAATTTTAAAAACACTTTTAATAAATTATTACTATTACATCAAATACAACTATTTCATAAATATTACAAATAAATCAATTACCTTTTTAAAAAATTAATCATATCTTATAATTATAATTTAAATGATATAACATGTTTTTTGTGATTCATATTCACCCCACCACTCCAATTAAATTTTTTAAAATAACTTTCAAAACCATTAATTTTCCCTATTAAAACGCACACTGAGTAGATAAATAATTGTTTATTTATTTATTTGATAATGTCC
The DNA here is from genome assembly GCA_031772625.1 of Pinus tabuliformis. NCBI lineage: Eukaryota > Viridiplantae > Streptophyta > Pinopsida > Pinales > Pinaceae > Pinus > Pinus tabuliformis. Next base: position 1,232,175,088 of record CM062804.1, read on the forward strand.
GTAAAATCCGGGGTTGTTGCATTCCCTAATAACTCGAGGTTGTGCGCGTAACGAATTAGGTTCATGTAAGGTGAAGGATAGACAAACGGTCAAAAGCAAACTATGAGTGACATTTTATTTAAATTATTATAAAGGATAGACAAACTCTCAAAAGCAAACTATGAGCGACATTTTATTTAAATTATTATAAAGGATAAACAAACTCTCAAAAGCAAACTATGAGGGACATTTTATTTAAATTATTATAAAGGATAGACAAACCGTCAAAAGCAAACTATAGGTGACATTTTATTTAAATTACTATATCCTTTCAGGCGTTTTATTGACCAAAGTGATCAATTGAAGAGAGTCAAAAGAATCTGGGCGCAAGCAATTACTATTTTATATTTTAAACCTTTGCATATTTTTCGCTCAATGTTTTAATGGATATTGACGTATGAACGGATATGACATTTATTATTTATATATTAAAAAAAACTCAAAATACTAAAAAAATAAGTATTTTTTTAAATTTTTAGTATTTCTAATTTTATTAGTCCATGGTTTAAATAGAATTTTTTTTTTGAAAATTGTGGAAATTTTGGCAAGATTTTGATAAAATCCAGTAGGGATTTTTGTAAATCCAATTTAGAGCTGTCAAATATCAAAGTTTTGGGTCTTTCATAGGTTTTTGATGGTGCTGAATCTACTTCCACCATCAAAAACATGATTCAAACACTGCTTGTATAAGAATTTTTGAATTTTTTTGCCCGCATTCCTACCACTTTTGACCATCCAAAAAATTCCTCTGCCTCTATAGACACTTCCATTTTGTTATTATTAATATTTTTTTAGAATTCTAATCTCTTATCACTATTATCTAATAAATTATATAATCTAATATATTTTTAGTGAAAGGCTTCGCTATATTGACCCCGATGGAGGTACCGTCGTTTATAATATTTTTCTTAGGGTTTATCATAGGATTTTATCTATATGAAAATCAACCATGATCAATGATGGTGAATCATGGTCAACATTGGTCTAACATGGTCGACCACGGTCAATTATGGTGAATCATGATCATCCATGGTCAAATGTCGAATTGTGACAAAGACTGTCTCAATATGAAAATAACTTATGGTAAACGATGGTCAAGCATGTTTCTTTAGGGTTTATAATATTAATCCTTTGGGTTTAATATTATTTCCTTAGTTTTTTAGTATTAATCCCTTGGGATTTTAATATCAATCCCTTGAGTTTATTAATCTAAGGATTCAATTTCCTAAAGTATAATATTATTCATAGGGCTTATAATATTAATAGTTGGGTTTAATATAAATCCCTTGGGTTTATAATCATGGTTAACCATGCTCCATCATCAAATTATGACAAATATTCTCTTAATATGAGAACCAACCATAGTCCAACGTCACATTCTGACAAAGATTGTCTCGATATGAAATTATTCATGCTCAACCATGGTCCAACACCGCATTGTGACAAAAGTTGTCTCAATATGAAAATCAATCATGGTCAACCATGGTCCAACGTGTCCTTCTGACAAAGATTGTCTCAATATGAAAATAAACCATGGTCAACCATGTTTATTTTAGAGTTTATAGTATTTATCTTAGGGTTTATATACCTTAGGTTTATAATATTAATCCCTTGGGTTTAATATTTAATTTAGTTGGGTTTATAATCCCTTGGTTTTTTAGCATTAATCCATTGGTTTATAATATCAATTCCTTGTGCTTATTAATCTAAGGGTTCATATTCCTAGGGTATAACATTATCCATATGTTTTATAATACTAATCTTATGGTCCAGTGTCACATTATGACAAAGATTGTCTCAATATGAAAATCAAACATTATCATCCACGGTCAACCATGGTCCAATGTCGCATTGTGACAAAGATTGTCTCAATTTGAAAATCAACCGTGATCAACCATTGTCCAACGTCACATTGTGACAAAGATTGTCTCAATATGAAAATCAACCATGGTCAACCATTGTCAACCATCATCAGCCATGTTCAATCATGGTCAACCAGTGAGAAATATTGTTTCAATATGAAAATCAACATGGAAAATCATGGTCAACAATGGTCCAACATCACATTATGACAAAGATTGTATCAATATGAAAAGAAGCCATGGTCTACGATGGTCAACCATGTTTATTTTAGGGTTCATAATATTTATTTTATGATTTATATACGTTCGGTTTAAAATATTAAACCCTGTGGTTTTTTAGTATCAATCCCTTGGGTTTATTAAACTAAATGCTTATATTACTAGGGTATAATAGTATTCATAGGGTTTATAATATTAATCTTAGGATTTAGTATAAATCCCTTAGCTTTATATTCATGGTCAACCATAGTCAAACATGGTGCAAAGTCACATTTTGACAAAGATTGTCTCAATGAAAATCAACCATGTTCAACCATCATCAACCATCAACGTCCATGGTCAACCATGTTCAATCATGGTCAACCATGGTCATTCATGGTTAATATGAAAATCAACCGTAGTCAATCATGGTCAACCATGGTCTAACGTCACATTGTGACAAAGATTGTCTCGATATGTAAATCATCCATGGTCTAATGTCGTATTGTGATAAGAATTGTCTCAATATGAAAATCAACCATGGTCAACCATGTGTTTATAATATTTATCTTAGGGTTTATATACCTTAGGTTTTTAATATTTGTCCCTTGGGTTTAATATTATTCCATTTGGTTCATAATCCCTTTGGGTTTTAGTATTAATCCCTTTGCTCCTCTGTTCTACACACAATTTCATTGCTCTGTTCAACACACCCCGTTAGAGAACTACACAAACATTTCTTCGGTTAGAGAACTACACAAATATTTCCAAAGAAATGTTTTTGAATAAACTTACACATCCTATCGTTAGCTATTCCAATTAAGTATTATTGAGTGAATAGAAGTTTTGTAGATTAGTGCCCTACTTTCTCTGATTCGATTGGGTTTATATTATCAATCATGATTAATCATGGTCAATCATAGCCAGCCATGGTCAACCACGACCAACCATGGTCCAACGTCGCATTGTGACAAAAAATGTCTCCACATGAAAATCAAGGACAATCATGGGCAATCATGCTCAACCATGGTCGAACGTCGCATTATGACAAATATTGTCCCGATATGAAAATCAACCATGGTCCAACGTTGCATTGTGACAAAGAATGTCTCGATATGTAAATTAACCATGGTCAACCATGCTCCAATGTCGTATTGTGATAAGGATTGTCTCAATATGAAAATCAACCATGTTCAAGCATGCTTATTTTAGTGTTTATAATATTTATCTTAGGATTTATATACCTTGGGTTTATAATATTTGTACCTTGGGTTTAATATTATTTCCTTGGGTTCATAATCCCTTGGGGTTTTAGTATTAATCCCTTAGGTTTATAATATCAATCCCTTGGTTTTATTATTACCTTTGGTTTATAATATTAATCATGGTCAACCATAGCCAACCATGATCGAATGTCACATTGTGACAAAGATTGTCTCAATATGGAAATCAACCATGGTCAAGCATCGTCCGACATCACGTTGTGACAAGGATTGTATCGATACGAAAATCAATCACGGTTAATCATGGTCAACCATGGTCAACCATGGTCCAACATCACATTGTGATAAGGATTGTCTCAATATGGAAATTAACCATGTTCAACCATGTTTATTTTAGTGTTTATAATATTTATCTTAGGGTTTATATACCTTGGGTTTATAATTTTTATCCCTTGGGTTTAGAATATCAATACCTTGTGTTTATTGATCTAAGGGTTCATATTCCGAGGGTTTAATTTTATTCCCTTTGGTTTATAGTACTTTGGGTCTTTAGTATTGATCCCCAGGGTTTAATATTCCCTTGGGTTTATAATGTCAATCATGGTCAACTATGGTCAACCATGGCCAAACATTATCTACCATGTTTTATAAATCCAATCATGGTCCAACGTTGCATTATGAAAAATATTTTCTGAATATGAGAATCAAAGATGGTCCATTGTCGCATTGTGACAAAGTTTCTCATGATTTGAAATCAATCATGGTCAACTATGGTCAACCATCGTCCAAGGGTTTATAATATTTTTATTATAAACCCAATGGATTGATATTATAAACCCAAGGGGTTAATAATAAATGAAAGGGGTTAATAATAAAACCCCAAGGGATTATAAACCCAAGCGAATAATATTAACCCAAGGGATAATAAACCCAATGCATTAATATTATTAACCCTAGGGTTTATATTCCCTTGGGTTTTTAGTATTAATCCCTTAGGATGTAATATCAATCCCTTGGATATATTCATCTAAGGTTTCATATTCCTAGGGTATAATATTATTCATAGATTTATAATATCAATCCCTTAGGTTTAATATAAATCATGATCAACCAAGGGTTTATATACATTGGATTTATAATATTAGCCCCTTGGGTTTAATAATATTAGTCACTTCAATTTATATACCTTGGAGATTTACTATTAACCTGTTGGGTTTATTATTCCCTTGGGTTTATAATATCAATCCATTGGTTCTATTAATATAAGGGTTCATATTCGTAGGGTATAATACTAAAACCCCAAGGGAATAATATTAACTAAAGGGATAATAAACCCATGGGATTAATATTAAAAACCCAAGGAATTATAAACACAAGAGAATAATATTAAACCCTAGGGATTAATATTATAAACCCTTAGATAAATATTCTAAACCCTAAAATAAACATGGTTGACTATGGTTGAAAATAATTGATTTTCATTTTGAGACAAGCATTGTCACAATGCGACGTTGGGCCATGGTTGACTATGGCCAACCATCTTTATTCGAGGGTATTAAATAACTTAGGGCTTATATACCTTGTGTTTATAATAACAATTCTGTGGGTTTAATTTTATTCCTTTGGGTTTATAGCCACTTAGTTTAATACTAAAAACCCAATGGTATAATATTATTTATACGATTTGTAATTAATATTAATCCCCAGGGTTTAATATTATTCCCTAGGGTTTTAATATTCTTCCCTAAGGTTTATAATTCCTTGGATTTTTAGTATTAAAACTAAGGGATTATAAACCAAAATGAATTAATATTATAAACCCGAGGTATATAAACCATAAGATAAATATTATAAACCCTAGAATAAAGATGGTTGACCATGGTCAACCATGGTCCAACATCACATTGTGAGAAGGATTTTCTCAAAATGAAAATAAACCATTGTCAACCATGGTAAAACCTGTTTATTTTAGAGTTTATAATACTTTTCTTAGGCTTTATATACTTTGGGCTTATAATATTAAACCCTAGGGTTTAATATTATTCCATTGGGTTAATAATTCATTGGGTTTTAGTTTTAATCCCTTGGGTTAATATTATTACCTCTGGTCATAATCCCTTGGGGTTTTAATATTAAACCCTAGGAATATGAACCCTTACATTAGTAAACCGTAGGGATTGATATTATAAACCCAAGGGAATAATAAACCCAAAGGTTGATACTAAAACCCCAAGGTATTATAAACCCATGGGACTAATATTATTAAACCCAAGAGACTAATATTATAAATCCAAGGTATATAAACCCTTGGTTTACCATGTTTTATATTGAACCTAATGGATTAATATTATAAACCTATGAATAATATTATACCCTACTAATATGAACACTTGCATTACTATACCCAAGCGATTGATATTATAAACCCAATGGATTAATATTATGAAACAAGGGAACATAAACCCTAGGGTTTTTAGTAATAATCCCTTGGGTTAATATTATTCTATTAAGTTTATAATCCCCTAGAGTTTTAGTATTAACCCCTTGGGTTTATTATTCTCTTAGGTTTATAATATCAATCCCTAGAGTTTATTAATCTACGGGTTCATATTTATATTACATAATTTCAAATTAAATAATTATAATTATAAAGAAATAATTATTAACAATAATAATAATAATAATAATGTTTTTATTGCAATAGTATTTTTGGGGTAAATACAAATGGTATATACAAATGAAGCCTTCGACTTATATCAACCACATTAATACTTTTAATGTGGTTGTGCTAGTATATACCTCTAGTCACTCTTAATATGATGACCAAGAAACTCATTAATATCTTTTCATACTTTAGACAACAGGGCAATTATTGAATAGGGAGGAAAATGAGTAACTATAAAATTTATTTATTTTTCTTTCAAATTTTTCACGAAGTCAATTGTTTTGATTAGATTATTTTTAAAAGATTATAAAATTAAAAATTCTGAAATCAATTTTTACTTATATAATATAAATATATGAAATTTTCATATTGAAATTTTAATTTATTTTTGAAATATTAAATAAGTTAAAAAGAAATTTTTTTAATAAAATATCTGTAACTTCAGTCAAAAAAATATTGTTCAAACTTAATGGCATATTATATTTCTTTAAATTCCCACCTGCAAAATACAAAGATCAGCTTATGCAATTTTTATATTGTGACTGCTTTCTTCTATGTGATTGTCTTATGTTTAAAAGTAAAATATATTTAAAAAAAAGTTTAATAAGAATTTTTAAATAGGATAATGATAGACACTCTCACTTCGCTAAGCATCTAGCTCAACAACATTGTTCAATTTGATAATACTGAATTACAAGTCAAGATTTATGGGTTGAAGGATTATTGGTGGCCCCTCTTAGGTTACTTCCATGAACCCATTATATTTAGGCTGATAAGTTTTTCTTTTGAATCAGAGCTTCTCCCAATTTCGTCTCTTTCTCTTTTCTGGCTGACATGAATAGATCTTTGTGCTAATAGTTGTGCATCAATTCTATTACACCAGTTGTTTTCAGTTGCAACATTTCAGGAAAAGTGGCACTAACACTCTATGTTCGAACGATTTTTATGATGTCCGACTTTTCACAACCAACGACTTCCAGAATAAATGTGTTACGATGAATTATTGACAATCTAGACATCACAGCTTGCTTTCTAGATCATAAAAACACTGGAAAGCACCACAGGCTCGAAAAGAAAGGACCTGAGGAGAAGGATCCTGCAGATCATAAAGAAGTTGGCAAGCACCATAGGCTTGAAAGGAAAGGACACGAGGAAAAGGATCTAGCAGATAGTATTCTCCATAAGAAATCTCAGAAAATTTCTTCAGTACGTGGAAGTAAATATGTGAATCCCTCGTTGACAAGTCTCCCTCGTGAATAAAATATTATTTATCAGCATTCTTGAAATGATTTTCAGTTTTGGGCCTTCAACCCCTTCCACCTTTACAAGAATCATCGTCCTTGCCACACCGAAAGCTCCAAAAAAATCAAACCAGCCAGTTTTCTACTTTCAAAGGCATAAATGAGGTTAGACAACATTGACACCAGTAACCAAACCCGATTCATGAACCCATAGCAATTATCTAGACACCACCATCTATTCACATTCCTCTTCTTTCCTTCCCATTTGCCTTCACTTTTCGTTCGCCTTTTGCTTCAATTTTCCCCTTTCCCTTCTCCTCCGCCTCCTGGGCATTATGCTTATTAGTAGTATTCCCTAAGTAGTCTGGCGTTGATTCCTTTATGTGTCTCAGCAGTGAAACCATCTATAACATAGCCAAATATTGGCCACTTAGAGTGGAAATGCCACCACTTCAGTCCCATTCAAACTATTATAGTTTGGGAGGAAATGGGGTTTTTGAGAGGTTATTAAGATGTATGAGGTGAGAAACAAATAGAATAAAGAAAAAAATATTATGGATGAGTGTCTGGCATGGAAGGGAGAAGAATTGGGAGCTTTGGAGACAAGGTGCAGCCACTGAAGAGGCACAGAGACAAGGTGAAACTCAATTGAAAGCAGCAATGGAGGCAGGTGGAGTAGTTAAACGTAATGGTTCTGATTCTTTAGGCAGTGGGTGGTCATTGGGACATAAGTACTTAGATCTTGAAGGGGCTTACAGGTTGATGTTCATTTCATTCTCATGCTTTGATGAGGTTGTCTCCTTTAAAATTTCCAATTAGTCTTCTGAAAGGCCACTGAGGTATGAGTAGATTCAGTTAGAGGAGAAACAATGATTGAAATGATTTTTTCATTTGGTTGTTATCATTTGCATCTTGATTTTTGTACAGAAGGGAATTAAATCCAGCATTTGGAATTTAGTATGTTTTTCTTGGGATTTCTTACTTCCTCTATGCCCAAAGGATTGCATGAACTAACACTAACAAAATTTTGGGAACTTGTTATAGTAAGTTTGAGGCATAACAAGTCTCCTTTCTATAAATTTCACACAATTCCTTGCGCTTTTGTTTGTTCTGAATGATGCATGAAGAATCAATTTTACTATCAATTTTGCAAAAAAATGGGAGATGTTTTAAATTAGGACAATTTGGTCTCAGTTATATTCATATATTATTAGGGATGGTTGGCCTACTATGTTTTAACATCATTGGCTCTAGTTAGTTGTTAATCCTATCTGTATTGATTCCTATGGTTTTAAATTTACCAAGAAATCTAATATTGAAGAGCGTGAATACGCATAGCTAGACTTTCCCCCATTGAAAAGGGAATTACAGGAACATTCAGTATGTTGTTTTAGCATGATAAGAAATAGTTAACTTTGTTAACCGTGATTTTGTATTGAAAGTGCCTGGTTAAACCTCATTTGTATTGATCCATGATAACATTAGCTACGTTAATTGAGAAGTTGGAATTGAGGAACACTAATAAGTAGAGGTAGAGACTTCATAGATGAAAGGACTATAATGGTAATTTTTTGTATGTATGCTTCAGCAGGATGGGCTCTAGTCAACTTTGTTATCCAGTTCTGTATTGAAACTCATAGTTGGTGAAACTTTACGAAAACGTTGACACTGGATATAATAATAGGTACCACTAAATTCCATATATGAAAGGCCAGTGTAGTTGATCCAAATGGATCCTAAAAGGCTCAAAATTACACTGTCTCAAAATTCCTTGTTGATAGCACCATTGCGTAGTGCTCGTCGCCATGATTCCAACGATGCAAACAACACATCAAACGGACATTGTATGAAAATGTTATCGTGTTCTGATCATTTTGGGAAATAAGCAAAATTTTGTGCAAGTCTACCCAGTCAACAGTCTTACTGCTAACATGGCAAGCTTGCTAAGCCTGCTGAATTGGCATATGACTAGGCTTCATAAAGGGTCAATGACATTGTGCCACTTTTCAGGTTCCTAATGGTGCTGTGTTTGCGAATTTTCATTGGGTGATGGTGTTGGTGATGTGGAGCAACCAGAGGCCACCATGTGGCACCTCTGTGGGCACTAAATTTTTTGGGGCAAGTCGAATTAACCTCCATGGGAATTGATCTGTTGAGCTCCACCAAACTAGCCGAACTTCTTACCAATAGACCAAGGGTAGTACGTGTTTTATTGTTGGCGGAGGTGTGTTTAAGTGGTATATGCATGGTGCATTTGGGCATGAGGCCTAGGCTACCACCTAGCCCCTGACCACCCCCGCACCATGGGACCGTGGGAAGGTGGGGAGGGGGATAGACCCTAGTCCACCTCCGTGGCAGTAACTACCCATTGAAACCACCGCATTTGATAAATACCGCAGCAGTAACCACAAGCCGAAACTGTCAGGATTTAATCTTAACCATCAACAATTAATATTCTCGGTTTTTGGCTTGAGGGGGCTTGACCCGGGTTCAGAGTTAATTAGCCAAACAAATCCCTACACTACTGGCCCTTTCGGCATCAGCTCGCGGTGCGCAGAAAGAAGTCTCACCCGAAGTAATATGGGGGGATGCTAGAACCAAGTTTCCACACCCTGGAGATGTCTAAGGGGTAAATTTAGTCCAACTGTGCCTACCTTCACGCAGATCACTTCGCGTACTATCCTGACCTTCGCGATCTGTTAGGATCGGCTTTTGTGCAGCCCTAACTAGGAGCTGATATGCTTTCGCGCTGTTAGGGCAGTGATATGCGCTATTTCCCCAAGTTACACTGCGTATCTTACTTATCTTCTTACAATTGTTATTTAACTTCGCATAAATAGATACATTATCTCACATTTACTTAATAAACACAGTTATATATGTTCGCGCACCATATAAACAATAAAAATTCAATTTATACCCAATATATTCGATACAGGAAATAGGAAATAAATACACGTAATTGTTGTAAAACTTCTCTTTATTAATGCTTCAATAGTTACATACTCAACTCACCCTGTGTACTCAGCTGCAGGGGTCCGCACACTCAGCTGCAGACTTCTAGGCCTCTGCGCACTCAGCTGCAGGGGTCCGCACACTCAGCTGCGGACTTCTAGGCCTCTGCACACTCAGCTGTAGAGCCTTCTCCTACACTATGACCCAAAGACTCAACTCTACACTTAGATCTTCCGCTATACTTCTATTCAATGATCACTTCTTAAATTGGATTCTATTCTCTTCTTCCTCTATTATTTAGAGCCTCGCTCTATTTATACAATCCCATGGTCCGTAGACCATGGGTAGATCTCTAAAGCCAACATTACATTACAAAATTGAGGGCGGAAAACCTTATGACTCATTTACAACTTCGCGCTCCGCACCCACAAAATGCGGAGTCTTTACATTGGATTTACAATTTTTAGCCAAAATCTGGGCTTTAAGCCGCAAAACTTCCCTTAGGGGACCCCGCGCCCATTGATGAGCCCCAATTTTTGGTACAATTTGGGCTGATTTTGCCTACTTGCTCTCCTCAAACCATTCATTTTTTATTGCTTATGCATTCATTTCTTGGTTTATTCGTGTTGTTTGTAGGAAGAAGGGTAGGCATTCTATCCACGTGACTAATTCATGATGATTTTAGGTTTTTGGCATTAAAAGGGAGAAAAGATCACGAAAAAGGAGACAAAGAGACAATGAGGTGGCACTGCTGGTTTTTAGGAGAGGATGTCCACAGCCTTGGGGACCTTCCTCGTGATTCCCACCATAGCTCTGAGCTCCAATCCATCTCCCCACCGAGATTAGAAGCAGCCAGCTGTTCTACAGGAACAGCAGTTATAACTATTCTACAGGAACAACAGTTATGGCTGTCCTACAGGATCAGCAGTTTAAGCTTCAGTTGGACAGCCGAGCTCCTAAAATCAAGGACACCTGTTGGATGATCATTTTGCATAAATACTGAGGCCGTAGCCTTGGATAGAAGCTTTTTGAACCTTGGCATTACTCTTGTAATTTGGAAGTACGAGCTACAGCTCGGTTTTTGTTCCTTTTGTAAGCCATTTTGGCATGTCATCAGATTTTTGTTTATGAATAAAGGCAGGCAGATTTTGATCTCATTCTGAGTTTCTAAGGGAGCTATAGCTCTCAGGTTAGGGCCCAACCTGAGAGCAATAGATCTCCTCGGTGTTGTAATGTTGTTGCATTTCGTTCCAGCACTTTGAGTTTTTACTTTAACTTGCAATTCGAGTTTACAGTTTGTTAATTTAGTCTTTTTCATGAGCTTAGATAGGATTAGTTTATGGTGAATTTGTTTCAGTTTCTTAGATTCGATAAGAGGATAGTTATAAACTATTGGAGCTCCAGCAAAAAGGTTGTAAAGGCTCACTGCCATCTCTGTTAGGGATTGGGGTGCAGTCCATAACCAACCACCAAAAAGAAACGCAGTTCTTCTCACTTCCATGCAAGCTGCAACATAGACATTTTCGTTGAAGATCCATCCATGCATTTTTGACATTGAAGCATACTTCTACATTCCACTTCCACGCATAAGTTTCATTTCTTGGTTCTCCATTGCTGTTGATAGGTTTCATGGCACAGTTATCATAGGTTAATGAATTTCTCGTTTTGGTGCATAAGTCATTTTTTCATTTACGCTGCTCCTTATCACTCCACTTTCTTATTCTTCTTCGTGATCTCTCCTCAAGCCCTACTCGGCCTCTGTCTAGCTCATTTACCCTCCAACTCATCCATTATTCACTTAGCTCCATTTACTTACACTTTCGTTGATCCCATCCTCCCAATCATCAAACCTCTGCATGCACTCTTCCTCCCTCTGATCTTTCTGCTCCTGATCCATCACCAGCTCCATATCCATCTCACCTACCATCCCAAACCACTCCAACACTTCACCATCTCCCAAAACCTCCACGGCCAAACATCCTGTAGAATTGCATAGACTTCCTGTAGAAACCCCTGAGTTTCCTGTAGGATCCCTTGCAGACTTCCTGTAGAAACCTGCAAACTCGATTGCTGAGCATCCGAACGTGGTAGGCTTCTGTGGACTGATGCTGGAGACCCTCTGGGACCTCCCCTAGCCATCCTGACCTTGCCCATGCTTTCCTTCCATTCCAACCGCTCCTGCACAACCAAACCCTAATCAAAAGCATCATCACAATAAATCCAACCACTTAATGAGAAAATACAAAAACATGTCTTTTCAGATGCAAGTAGCTTAGATGCATGTATTTCAGTTCACTGTAAGTAATGGCATTGTTGGTAGTTGTTTCATTCACAGTTTTTCATAGTTAGGGTCTAGCTAGTCAAATTAGGGTTTACTAGGGTTTCCATGCTTTATTGGTCTTCGGTTTCCTTCTGCAATTAGACTAGTCTCCTTTGAGTTAGCTTTCGTCCATCATTCATAAAGCTTCTTCTGTGAGCCTATAGAAGTTGGCTTGAGCCCTAGCAGACTTGTGCCAGCTGACCAAGTGACAGCTGCGACAAGAGCTAGTACTTGTGCATACAGCACCGTCGCTTCCAAGTGTGTACGAACTACCGGGTTGATAAAATTAAGAGACAAGAAGCTCTAGGAGTTGTAGCATTATTGCTACAATACTGGAGCCCACCATATTTTTGGCGCCGTTGCCGGGAAAGCGTCAGAGTATTAGTAATTCTTGCTTTTCTTCTACTTCCTTACGCTTGCCTTCTGCTAAGTAGTTTACTTCATTTCCATTCTGCAAAAGTAGATTAGCATTTCCTACTTTCATAGATTAGCATTTCCTACTTTCCTAGGTTAACATTTCCTTTCTGCAAGTGTAGACTAGCATTTCCATTCTTGCAATTTCCTTTGAGCAACGTAGATTAGTCCTTTCCTGCTTTCAGTTAATTTTGCATCTTTCATAGTTAGTTGTAGATCAATCTGTCTCAGTTTTGCAGGTACCAAAAGAAAAGCAAAGCAAAAGCAATCAAAAAGAAAAAGAAAGTCTTTTCCATTTCATGCCTCGTAGGAACCGAGATAGATCAGGCAAATTCCTACCAAACACCCCCACCACATCACTGAGTCACCCTTCTCTCTTCTTTGGTGACAGTGACCCAGAAGAACCTATAGGTGAACAACCTGAGATATCCAAAGACCCTATAGTAGAAGAAGAGTTAGAGACCAATCCATCTGAAGCTATGGCTGACAATAGAAGAGAAGATGAGAGAATAGAAGGTGCCTTCCCCATCCGAGAGACCAATGGAGATATGAAAATGAAGAACATTAGCCCCTCCGCCCTACCTCACTTCCATGGGATGACCACTAAAGATCCAGATACCTTCCTGTTTGAGTTTGTTGTCCTTTGTAGAACCTATGACTATACTGAAGATGAGCAAAAGTTGAAACTTTTCCCTTCCACTCTCAAGGATGCAGCACTACGCTGGTTCATGGGCTTACCTGGGAATAGTATCACCACTTGGGCTCAGATGCAACAAGCTTTCAACACCAAGTACCGGGATTACTGTAGGTCCAAGGAAACAAAAGGGGAAATCTTTCAGATGCCCATGGGAAATGATGAGTCCTTAGAGGATTATGAGGAGAGGTTCCAACTAATCTATAAGCGGGCCAGGTGCACACTTGACCCTGAATCCCTCAAGTTGGTCCTGCTCCGAGGAGTCCTTGAAGACCTCTTAGATACCCTTCACATGTTAGCTGGGGGGGACATTTACCAACTGCCTTATGAGGACATCAAGACAGTGTTTAGAAACCACTCCAGGGCAGCTCGGAAACGAGGTAGAGGAAACCACCTCTCAACTAGTGTCCCTTTCTCCAAACATGAGCTTGCTAATCAATTAGAAGATCTTAAGAGTGAGGTGAGACAAACCATTGCCATGCAGCTTGACACATTCAGGATTCAACAAAAGAAAGAAGAGGTTGAGAGAGCCTTGGCTGTCTTCTGCCCTAGGTGCACAAGGAGACACCCTAAGAACAAATGTCCATTGCATTCGGTTGAAGTGTGTTTCGTTTGTGAGGAGGACCATCCCACAAATCAGTGTCCAACCTTACCTGGGTTCAAAGCCATGTACTAGGGGACAGAAGCTCCCACAGAGCCTCTCTATTACCTCAACCAAAGGAGGCCATAGGGATCTAGACCTTTCCAGCAGGGGATGCAAGGGGCATCTCAAGCTTATTACAGCCCCAACCAATCGACTCCTATGCCTTCCTGGGGTCCCCCTGCTCATCCTTCATGGTCCATGCCTCCTCCATGGTCTTATCCACCTCAGTACCCCACTCAACCTACTTCTCATTCATATCACTCACATGCCCCGCCTCAGCCTCAATGGAATGCACCTCAGTCGGGGTGGAGGCCCCAATACAACACTCCTCCTGCCATCTTGCCTCCACCACCAGTTCAACCTCAGCCATTACCTCCTGCTCCTCCAAGGCAGCCTCCAATGCCTGCTGAACCGAACCCGAACCCCAACAATAGACAGGCCCAGCAGGTATACACTGGGGAAACCTCATGCCCTACCTATGCTGTGGAGATCCAGGAGATCAATCTTCGATCTGGAAAGACTCTACCAGATCGCCAACCTCCTCCCCCAAAGGATGAGGAAGATAAATAGGAAAGTGAACCAAAGGCTATTCCACCCTTTCCTGAGAGACTAACAGCCACCACACAACCCAACCCAGAGGAGGAAGAGCTTTTGGGTGAGCTCAAGCAGTTGTGTGTAAAAATACCACTTCTCCAAGCCATCAAGGATGTGCCAATATACAACAAGCTGGTTAAGGAGAAGTGTTTCAAACACCCAGGCAGACAGAAGAAAGATGCCTCAACTATAAATGTCATAGGAAAATTGTCTGACCTTATGTTAGGACAAGTCATCTGCCCAAAGTACCTAGATCTTGGGAGTCATGTAGTAGATGTTCACATCAATGGCACCATTATACCTCACACCTTGATTGATCTGGGGGCCGCCATTAATGTGATGACCAGGGATACCATGCTTAAGATTAATCTTCAGGGTTCCTTGAGGAAGACCTCGACAGTACTGCAATTAGCAGATCGCTCCACCGTGACTCCCGAAGGGATTGTGGAGGATGTCTTGGTCTCTATTGACTCTTGGGAATACCCTGCAGACTTCCTGGTTCCGCAACCAAAGGCCAAGCTTACTGGATATTCTCTCATTTTGGGAAGGCCTTGGTTAGCTACTGCAGATGCTTACATAAGTTGTCGTGCAGGAAACATGACCATCAAAAATGGTCCCATGTCCAAGTAGCTAGTCCTATACCCTCCTGCCCATCCCTCCTTAGAGCATGACTTACCACTCTGGTTGGAAGAAGGAGAGGAAGACGAGGTGTACTCAGCACCTCTGTGCACCTTAGATACCACTAGAAAAGACCCCCCAACCGAGGATGGCTTGATCGAGACCTTGATCCAGAATCCACCTTCCAGTGCACTACCCTTAGAGAAGTTGGTGGAGGATGCCCAAGCTAGCACCTTAGTGGATCTTTGTACAACCAACCCTGTTACTCCCAGAGTCAAGAATGTGGAGTTCGGCCCTGAGAAAGCATTGAAGATCAGCTCCTCCCTATCTCCTTCCGAGGAGAAGGAGATGTGTAGTCTGTTGGCCAACCACCTTGATGCTTTCGCTTGGAGCTATAAGGAAATGAAAGGAGTCCATACTTCGGTCTGTACCCATCATATATACATCAAAGAGGATTGTAAACCGGTTAGGCAACCTCAGAGGAGAATGAATCCAGCCCTTAAGGACATTGTTAAGGAAGAATTGCAAAAACTATTGGATGCCGGATTCATTTACCCCATCTCAGATAGTGAATGGGTGTCCCCTCTAGTGTTGGTTCCCAAGAAAAATGGAAAATGGATAATCTGTGTGGACTACCGAGAACTGAACAAAGCTACCAAGAAGGACCATTTCTCTCTACCTTTCATAGATCAAGTGTTGGATGGACTAGCAAGAAAGAAGTTCTTCTCTTTCCTGGATGGGTTTAGCGGGTACAACCAAATCCAAATCAGCCCGGAAGACCAAGATAAGACCACCTTCACTTGTCCTTGGGGTACCTTTGCCTATCGAGTCCTTCCCTTTGGGTTATGCAATGCTCCTGCTACCTTTCAGAGAGCTGTCTTGAGCATCTTCTCGGAGCTGGTCCATGATGCAGTAGAGATCTATATGGATGACTTTACTCCTTATGGGGCCAACTTCCAGGAAGCATTGTCCAATCTGGGAAAAGTCCTAACCAAATGCACCGAGATGAACTTGTCCCTTAGTCCTGAGAAATGTGGATTCCTAATGACTGAAGGGACCGTGCTAGGCCATACCATTTCTTGCCAAGGATTGCAGGTGGATCCTAACAAAATTGCTCTCATCAAGAGGGTTCCACCCCCTCAAAAGGTCAGGGATGTCCGGAGTTTCTTGGGATTAGCAGGATACTACCGGAGATTCATTAAAGATTTCAGCAAACTAGCCTCGCCATTTTTTGGCCTGTTGGCAAAAGATGTGGAGTTTAATTGGACTAACGATTGTCAGAGGGCTTTAAATGAATTAAAGGACAAGTTGGTGTCAGCCCCAATCCTGAGAGGTCCAAACTGGGCCCTACCTTTCCACATCCACACTGATGCCTCGAACAAAGCCATAGGTGCAGCTTTAGGGCAAGTTGAGCAGAAACTTCCATATGCCATTTACTTTGTTAGCAAAAACTTGTCCAAAGCTGAGCTGAATTACACTGTAACCGAGAAAGAATTCTTGGTTGTGGTCCATGCATTGAACAAGTTCCGACATTATATTACTG
The DNA here is from genome assembly GCA_031772625.1 of Pinus tabuliformis. Lineage (NCBI taxonomy): Eukaryota > Viridiplantae > Streptophyta > Pinopsida > Pinales > Pinaceae > Pinus > Pinus tabuliformis. Next base: position 1,232,192,097 of record CM062804.1, read on the forward strand.
GTTACCAGACCTTTGTACATACTGACCATGCTGCTATTAGATATTTAATGAATAAACCAGATGTGAATGCTCGTATTATTAGATGGTTACTTTTATTGCAGCAGTTTGATTTAACCATTGTTGACAAACCAGGTAGAGAAAATGTAGTTGCTGACTTTTTATCTAGATTGGATTTGTCTGCAGATGAGGATGGAACAGTGGACGACCAGATGCCTGATGAACATCTGTTTGCTATTTCAGTACTCTCTCCATGGTTTGCTGATATAGCAATCTATCATGTTTCAGCACAGTTCCCTCCACACCTATCTTCCAGAGAGAAGAGCAGAATCATCAGAAAAAGTGCCTCATTCACTTGGATCGGGGGCAATATGTTCAAGCTTGGCCCCGATCAGATCTTAAGGCGTTGTGTAAGGGAGGAGGAAGTCTTTGATATCCTCCTCACTTGTCATGATGGGCCTTGTGGAGGGCATTTTGCAGCAAAGAGAACTGCCTTCAAGATCCTGCAGGCAGGCTACTATTGGCCCACACTTCATCAAGATGTCAGAAGATATGTCAGTCAGTGTGACCAATGCCAAAGAATGGGGAAACTGACCCGAAGGGATGAGATGCCTCTCCAACCTCAAGTGACTCTTGAGCCATTTGAGAAGTGAGGCATGGACTTTGTGGGCCCAATCAACCCCTCTTCGAGGCAAAGGACTTACATCATTGTGTGTACTGACTATTTGACAAAGTGGGCCGAGACCAAAGCAATCAAAGCAGCAACAGAAGAAAAGGTGGCCGAGTTCCTAAGAGAGAACATCTTCTATAATTTTGGCTATCCAAGAGAGCTGGTCACCAATCAAGGGAGCCTGTTCACCTCCAACCTGGTTGAAGATCTCCTAGCTCATCACAAGATCAAGCATAGGACTTCCACCCCTTATCACCCTCAAGCAAATGGGCAGGTGGAAGTCACCAATAGAGCATTAGAGGGGATCTTGACTAAAGTGGTGAGCAACAGCAGAAAGGGCTGGGCAGATCGCCTGGTTGAAGCCACATGGGCTTACAACACCACTTGGAAGACCACCACCGGCTTCAGACCGTATGAGCTGGTCTATGGGAAGAGAGCTTTGTTGTCCATTGAGTTTGAATACAACACTTTGAGGATGGCAGCTCAGCTGGATCTAGATCTCAGCCATGCACAACAAGAAAGGCTGCTGCAGCTGAATGGCCTGGATGAGCACCGAATGCAGGCCCTCCTTCACTCAGAAGTGGTTCAACTTCAGAGAAAGGTGTGGCATGACCAACATCTCCATGACAAGCAATTCCAGCCGGGAGATTGGGCTTTGTTGTATGACTCCAGATACAAAGATTCCAAGGGGAAGCTGAGAACCAGATGGCTAGGACCATATACAGTGGAGAAATGCTATGACAATGGATCTGTCCTCATTCGAACCATTGATGAGGAAGCCATTCCCATGCTTGTCAATGGGCATCGTTTGAAGATCTACAGGAGACCTATCTCAAGACAAGAGTTCATCAAGACTATAGAGAAATCTGTATTGGTCATAGAGAAGGGTTCTGCCTCTGCCTCTGGCATACCCTGAAGAAAAATATCTGAAAAAAAAAAAGAAAAAAAAGAAAAAAAAACAAAACAGAAAAAAAAAGAAAAATAAATAAATATCCTTGGGTGAAAACCTCTCTGAGGCGCCCAAGGCAGGTAGTAGGGGTGAAAACCTCATTGAGGGGCCCCTATTGTCTTTCAAATAAAAAAAAAAAGGAAGAAAAGGCGAAAAGATCCTTGAGTGAAAACCTCTCTGAGGCGCTCAGGGCAGATGGCACGGGTGAAAACCTCTTTGAGGCGCCCCTGTTATCTTTCAAAAAAAAAAAGCAAAAAGAGAAAAAAAAAACAATAAGCAAAATATGGTAAAATTGCATGCAGGTTGCAGATGCTCTATGAAGAGGAGGAAGCCCTTCAACTCACAGCCAAGGGTCCTTATCATGCTATCAAGGAACCTCACCAGCACCTCCTCCAAGAGTACCCATGTTTTTTCAAGGTATGTCCAATTTTATCATGGTTTGAATCTTCTACAGGAATATGATGTCTTTCTACAGGAAGATGCAGTCTTTCTACAGGAAGGCGCGGATTTTCTACAGGAAAGTACAGACTTTCTACAGGAAGGCGCAGATTTTCTACAGGAAAGTACAGACTTTCTACAGGAAGGCCGAACTTTCTACAGGAAGCTCTGTGTTCTACAGGAAACTTCCTGTAGGAGTTTTGGACGGCCAGAATTCATCTTAAAAAGAGATTTCGCGACTATGGAGTGGTTTGGATGCATACAAGCCTCTGTTGGCACCCTTGCACGTTGCTGTCACCTTGCTCCACCATCCTTGTCGACATGCGGCCAAGTTCCCTGCACCAACAAAGAAGATCGATGAGTTCTCGCGGGAAAAGCCAGTTTCAAAGCTAAACAAATGCTGGATCTCATACCGCAGGCATCAAAGAGCTCTGGGAATGTGATTAAAACGCCAGAACCTCTGTCGTGCAGCATGCTCCCAAGGAGAAAGGAATGTTACGAGACACCTCGCGGGAATCCGGTAACAGTTCAACCTGCTCGAGAGAATACCATTCACAACACCGCCATCTGAAATGAAACGCGGGCGCATGCAAGCAAAACATCCGCTCCATCGTCGGCATCCTGTAACCACAAACCTCCGGGTTTGTGTAAGTCGCATGCAGCAGGTAGATCCACTCACCATCGTCCAAGAACTGGAAAAATCGTGTGCAGCCACGCAGGTAAGTGTCTCAACCCTTCCTTCCATCAAATCGCATGAATCTTACATTGAAATTGTTTGCAAAGCGTAAAATTGAATGGTTGAGCGGCTGTATGGCCAGTCGACTGGCCACGTCGGCTAGTTAAAGTGTAATTGGATGTTTGGGTGGCGACCACGACAGAGAGAATGAACTGCACGCACGTGAGAACACTCTCGTCAGAAACATGAGTTTAACTGGAAAAGGCGGCGGCAAATCTGTGGGAATGAATGTGGTAGCAAGTGAATACGCAGGCGAATGATGGATGACGTCGCCCAACGGTCCGGCGAGGACAGCTCATCCCCCGCGCCATGGATTGCGCCGATTCAAAATCTAATCGGCTAGATCATGCACATGCATTTATAATCCAACACTTCAAACTCGGGTGGCTATTATGATCTCCTCTGCACTTTGATACGCCAAGCTGTTGGCTACCAGAACACCGGTAAAGCACACCTCGAGCGCAGGCCAACTACAGTCCTCCCCGAGAATTGCGCACTGCTTCTACAGGAACGCAGTTCTACAGGAACGCAGTTCTACAGGAGCGCAGTCTACAGGAACGCAGTCTAGAGGAACGCAGTCTACAGGAACACAGTCATCTACAGGAAAGAGGGTGCCTCACGGAAAAAGGTGGCCAATTAAAGAGGTAACCCTGAACTCTTCATGTAACTGGTTAGTAGAAGTGGCAAGACCATCGTCCACAGTCGGGCCATCAAGATATTGGTGGAATTGTTGTTTGTTGTGCCTATGCTACCGTTCTACAGGATGTCGGTATAAGTAGACTGTGTTGAATTTTTTTTATGTGCATGCTCTGTCTTAATAGACCAAATCTCTTTTGCATTTGCCACCTTTACTCAAAACGACCGTGTTCATCATGCCGGGTGGGTTTATAAGACGGTAACCCACTGATTCAACTAAACTAAGGAGAAACCCGGAAGTGGTAGAGCTCTTCGCCAGAGCACAATGTATGCCTTTTTGTGATAAGCTGCAGGGTTACGATGATGAAGTGGCCGAAGAATTCTTGCAGGCCCTGAAGCCTAAATCTCAGACACTGGCCACGGTAAAATTCAGAGGTCTAAGCCTCAAGCTCACCCCAGAACATATCAGTCGGATCACAGAACTTCCTATGGGTCTGCCGTGGGATAAAGAGGAGAGAAAGTTGAGTCAGTAGGCAAAGAAAGAATTCTTTCCACCTGAGGAAGAGTTCTCGGAGGACACAAACGGGGTGCGAAGAACAAGCTTGTTGCCACCTTGGAATTAAGTCAGTTTGCAAATCATGAAATATATTACTTGTGAAGGTCATTTGATCATCGTGTATGCATATCACTTTCGGCTGCTCACTGAGTTGAGGCACCGAATTGACCTTCCTGTAGAACAAAAACTGAGCATCCCCTATTACCTCCTGCAGTCTCTAATGGAGTGTGCTACAAAGCTGAAAGAGGGTATACCAGATCAGATAGCCCATCATGGGTTGATCAAGCTTCTTGTGGAACATGCATTGCACTCATATAAGGTCCCCCTCTCATGGGAATCCTTCCGGAATTTAACAAAAGATGGGGACATTAAAATGTTGATCGAAGAAACGGGTTCCTCCAGCAGTGAGGAACACGAAGCAGTGGTTGAGGAACAGGGGGAAGAAGGCCAAGAGACCCCGACAACAGTACAGAAGGAAGAACAGAGGAAGGAGCATGAGGGAAATGAGGACAAAGAAAAGGGTGGCACACCTATCCTGTCAGCAAGGGAAAAGAGGATGAAGAGCAGAATGGACAAAGCAGAGGTGGTCCATGTCAGCCCAAGTACCTCAACAGCACCTGCACCCAAAGCAAAAAGCAAAACTCAGGCAGGAAAGCAAGCGGAAGTGGAGACACCTGTGCCTACAGAAAAGCAAAAACAGGCTTCTACAAGAAGCCCAAAAACACAAACTCAGGCTTCTACAGGAAGCCCGAAAATCATTGAAAAACAGGCTTCTACAGGAAGCCCAAAAAAAAAAACAAAGGCTTCTACAGGAAGCCCGAAGATCATCGAGAAGCAGGCTTCTACAGGAAGCCCAAAAGCAAAGACCAAGGCTTCTACAGGAAGCTCGAAAACTGTTGGAGAACAGGCTTCTACAGGAAGCCCAAAAACGGAGACAAACTTCTATAGGAAGCCCGAAATTGCAAAAACAGGCTTCTACAGGAAGCCCGAAGGCAGAGAAAAGGGCTTCTACAGGAAGCCCGAAATTGGAAAAATGGGCTTCTACAAGAAGCCCGAAAGTCATTGAGAAACAACCTCCTACAGAAAGTCTGAAGACAGAGAGAGGGCCTTCTATAGGAAGCCCAAAAGCGGGAAAGAAAGAATCTTCTACACGAGGCTCGGAAGTTGGCAAAGCAGGGTCTTCCACAGGAAGCCCGAAATCTGAAAAGGAGGGGCCCTCTACAAGGAGCTCTGAGAGAGCAAAACGCAAGAAAGAGAAGGCTGGCATTCTCGAAAAGGAGGCAGCAGCGGCGCTGGCTGCCCTCAATACACCTCCAAAACCGAAGGAGAAAAGGGAGAGGGAGACCCCTCTACCATCTGAAGCCAGGAGAAGCAAGAGGATGACCACGGGCAAGCCACAGCCTCCACCCAGCAGCCAAACCATTTCAGGGGATGTCCCTACTTCACCCAGTGCAAGAACCCCCTCTAAAACATCAGCCACCCCGAAAAGGGGAGCCCAAAAATAACTTCCTGGACACGAAAAATAGGCCAGTCGCCTTCCGAAGCCCGGCTCAAGGAAATAGGAAAATGGGAAGAAGCATCACCTGCGCCACCTCCAGAGGCGGCAAAGGCAGGGCCGCCAAAAACGGGAAAGGAAGAAGCACCACCCTTGGTAGAGAAGGAAGGACCACCAAAAATAGGGAAGGAAAAGCATGCTCCAGGCTCTAGTTCTCGGCCAAAGACGAGGAGCCAGGGCAAAGTTGCTCAAGGATGAGTAAATAGTTTAGCTGGGGGGTGATGATGAGCCCCAATTTTTGGTACAATTTGGGCTCATTTGGCCTACTTGCTCTCCTCAAACCATTCATTTTTTATTGCTTATGCATTCATTTCTTGGTTTATTCGTGTTTTTTGTAGGAATAAGGGTAGGCATTCTATCCACGTGACTAATTCATGATGATTTCACGTTTTTGGCATTAAAAGGGAGAAAAGATCACGAAAAAGGAGACAAAGAGACAATGAGGTGGCACTGCTGGTTTTTAGGAGAGGATGTCCACAGTCTTGGGGACCTTCCTCGTGATTCCCACCATAGCTCCGAGCTCCAATCCATCTCCCCACCGAGCCTAGAAGCAGCCAGCTGTTCTATAGGAACAACAGTTATAACTGTTCTACAGGAACAGCAGTTATGACTGTCCTACAGGATCATCAGTTTAAGCTTCAGTTGGACAGCCGAGCTCCTAAAATCAAGGACACCTGTTGGATGATCATTTTGCATAAATACTGAGGCCGTAGCCTTGGATAGAAGCTTTTTGAACCTTGGCATTACTCTTGTAATTTGGAAGTACGAGCTACAACTCGGTTTTTGTTCCTTTTGTAAGCCATTTTGGCATGTCATCAGATTTTCGTTTATGAATAAAGGCAGGCAGATTTTGATCTCATTTTGAGTTTCTAAGGGAGCTATAGCTCTCAGGTTAGGGCCCAACCTGAGAGCAATAGATCTCCTCGGTGTTGTAATGTTGTTGCATTTCGTTCCAGCACTTTGAGTTTTTACTTTAACTTGCAATTCGAGTTTACAGTTTGTTAATTTAGCCTTTTTCATGAGCTTAGATAGGATTAGTTTATGGTGAATTTGTTTCAGTTGCTTAGATTCGATAGGAGGATAGTTATAAATTATTGGAGCTCCAGCAAAAAGGTTGTAAAGGCTCACTGCCATATCTGTTAGGGATTGGGGTGCAGTCCATAACCAACCACCAAAAAGAAACGCAGTTCTTCTCACTTCCATGCAAGCTGAAACATAGACATTTTTGTTGAAGATCCATCCATGCATTATTGACATTGAAGCATACTTCTACATTCCACTTCCACGCATAAGTTTCATTTCTTGGTTCTCCATTGTTGTTCATAGGTTTCATGGCACAGTTATCATAGGTTAATGAATTTCTCGTTTTGGTGCATAAGTCATTTGTTTCATTTACGCTGCTCCTTATCACTCCACTTTCTTCTTCTTCTTCGTGATCTCTCCTCAAGCCCTACTCGGCCTCTGTCTAGCTCATTTACCCTCCAACTCATCCATTATTCACTTAGATCCATTTACTTACACTTTCGTTGATCCCATCCTCCCAATCAACAAACCTATGCATGCACTCTTCCTCCCTCTGATCTTTCTGCTCTTGAGCCATCACCAGCTCCATCTCCATCTCACCTACCATCCCACACCACTCCAACACTTCACCATCTCCCAAAACCTCCACGGCCAAACATCCTGTAGAATTTCACAGACTTCTTGTAGAAACCCCTGAGTTTCCTGTAGGATCTCCTGCAGACTTCCTGTAGAAACCTGCAAACTCGGTTTCTGAGCATCCGAACGTGGTAGGCTTCTGTGGACTGATGCTGGAGACCCTCTGGGACCTCCCCTGGCCATCCTGACCTTGCCCAGGCTTTCCTTCCATTCCAACCGCTCCTGCACAACCAAATCCTAATCAAAAGCATCATCACAATAAATCCAACCACTTAATGAAAAAATACAAAAACATGTCTTTTCAGATGCAAGTAGCTTAGATGCATGTATTTCAGTTCACTGCAAGTAATGTCATTGTTGGTAGTTGTTTCATTCACAGTTTTGCATAGTTAGGGTCTAGCTAGTCAAATTAGGGTTTACTAGGGTGTCCATGCTTTATTGGTTTTCGGTTTCCTTCTGCAATTAGACTAGTCTCCTTTGAGTTAGCTTTCGTCCATCATTCATAAAGCTTCTTCTGTGAGCCTATATAAGTTGGCTTGAGCCCTAGCGGACTTGTGCCAGCTGACCAAGTGACAGCTGCGACAAGAGCTAGTACTTGTGCATACAACACCGTCGCTTCCAAGTTTGTACGAACTACCGGGTTGATAAAATTAAGAGACAGGAAGCTCCAGGAGTTGTAGCATTATTGCTACAATACTGGAGCCCACCACCCATCAGGCCCCCAGAAAAAACATTGTGACTCGCCCTTGAGTCACTCTGTTGGCACGTAGATCTTCTTGCGGAGACCTCCCAACTCTACTTGGACTGCTGCAAGATCAACAACACACTCAGCAGCTGCTTGTTGCACTTCCTAGATGCATTTTTCAGAGACTGTTGTCGCTGAACTACTTCCTTGAACCTGTTTATAGTCCCGCCTATCCTTTCAACTGCTTGGAGCACTAAGATAATGCTGATGTCAGTTAGTCAGATAGTCGGGCCACCCATGTATGGCTTCAACTGACTGCCATTCACTTTTCCTGGGAAAGGTTCTCCATTTAACTTTACCAATTGCATCGTGCCTCCATTTACGACCTCCTGAATAAAATATGGTCACAACCAATGCATTCTGAGCTTTCCCGAGAATTTATCAAACTTACTATCATATAGTAACACCAAATCGTTCACCTTGAAGGTGCGCAACTTAATATGTCGATCGTGTCAGGCCTTTTTGTGTTTCTTTTGTACCTGTTTGTGAAAGACAACCAAAAATCATTCTTCCTTGAGTTCCTCCAACTACGCGATACTCTCCTCCAGGACTTCGTGGTCCATCATACCTGTGAGCACTACTATGCTCAGATTAGGAACAATGTATTCCATCGGCATTACAAGCTCCACACCATAGACAAGCCTAAAAGGCGTCTATCCCGTCAGCTTCTTGCATGTCGTCTGATAAGCCCATAATACTACGGGTATGCGTAGGTCCCAATCACTTCGTTGCGCATTGCATACTTTGTTCATCGTAGTCTCCAGTAATTTGTTAAATTCTTGTACTGTCCCATTAGCCTGTGGGTGATACGGTGTGCTTTTCTGATGATACACCAGAAATTTTCCCGTCAGCGTGTTGATCGTCTCGTTCAGGGAATGCGTATCGTGATCGCTCATTGAGATCTTCGAACATTCGAATCACATCAAGACATGTTAAAACAGAAATTTCACGACTTTCATGACCGTGCGACCTTTTACTGGTTGCCCTTCTGCCCAACAAGTCAGGTACTTTGTTGCAGTGATAATATATCTCGCATCCGTCTTCCCTTGAGGTTTGATAGGTCCTACAAAGTCGATCGCCCACTTTTCAAAGGGTTGAAACCTCATTTGTGGGTTCAAAGCCATCTTGTCCCTTTGAAATGGTTTACTTGTTCTTTGACATACATCACAGGCCTTACAATGTGCTTTTGAATCCTGATGAAGGGTCGACCACCATAACCCTGCACGGAGAATATTTTGCGCGGTCCCTCTCCCTACATAATATCCTCCCGCAGTGTCCCCATGAGCATCAATGAGGATATTTCTTTGTTCAAATTTAGGTACATACCTTCACAGTATCTCATCATTCCCCATCTTATATAGGTGCCCCGCAATGACAAAGAAATCTGCCATGCGCACCACTAGTTCCTTCTTCTGTTGGATGGAGTATCCTTTTGGCATAGTTCCAGTCGTGAGAAAGTGACTTATATCTTCAAAATGTCCATCTGCTATGCGCACAGCAAAGAGCTACGTGTTGGGTAATCCTTCCTCCATACTAGTAGGTTCCTATCATGTCTCAATGCGCGACAGGTGATCTGGTCCCGCATACAATCGTCCAGGTTTCACAACAACTTCAAAGTCATATTCTTGGAGCAATAAAAGCCATTTGCATATGTGCCCCCCCAACACAAGCTTATTGACCAAGTACTTCAGCATGGAATGATCTGTATACATCTTAAAGTGACCTCCTAACAAGTAGTGTCGATACTTCTAGAGCGCATACACCATAGCCAGTCCCTCACGTTCAGTGGTGGAATAGTTCTTTTCTACTTTAGACAATCTGTGACTCGCGAACGCGATAGGGTGATCCAAGCCCTCTCCACCATCCTATGTTAGTATCGCTCCTAGCGCTATACACGATGCGTCAACATGGACATGAAACCATTTGTTCCAGTTTGGGAAGGCAAGAATCGGTGCAGTGACCATCTTTTCCTTCAATATATCCAGGCTTTTCTTATAGTCATCATTCCAGCAGAATGTAACATCCTTCTTCAACAGTTTCTCCATCGGCATGGTGATTTGGGCATAAATTTTGCTAAACTTTCTGTAGTACCTCGTATGTCCTAGAGTAGCGCGCAACTGTTTCGAGGCGCTTCTAAATTCAGAATCACCGCAATCATCATGGGATCTACCATCAATCCCTGTCTACAAACCACATGTCCCAAAAGGAACAAGAAACACACACTTCTTTAGGTTAAGCGCAATTTGGTATCTTTGGCAGGTATCAAGCATCAAGTGTAAGCTCGCTACATGGCGCTTAACCAACCCAAATACAGTACAATCATCGAAATAAACCTCCAAGAACTTATGAATATATTCCTTGAATGATACAACAACCACACGCGAAAAGATGGTCGGCGCGTTCTTCAACCCAAACAGCATGACAGTGTATTAAAAGCAACCCCACTCAGTCGCAAATGTTGTCTTTCTCCTATCCTCCGGCACGATTTTGATCTGGTGCTACCCTGAGAACCCATCATTGAAATAATATGCTTCCTACCCACAGACATTGTCTAACACCTCATCTGTGAATGGAGTTGGAAATGGATCATGCACACAAGCGTCATTTAATTTTCTGAGATCCACACATATTCTTATCTCGTCCTTCTGCTTCCTTTCCTGCACCACCATTGGACTTACCCAATCTGATTCTTCCACTGGCTCAATGATTCGTGCTATGAGCATTTTGTCTAGTTCTACGCAGACCTTCTCCTTGTATTTCATATTTAAGTGGTAAGGCCTCTGCTTAACTAGCTTTGTGTCGGGCTTTAATGTGATCCTCATCATTCCTAAATCCCCGATGATTCCCTTTAACTCTGTAAACTTGGTTGGGAATAAGTCCTGGTACTCGCGGCGTAACTCAGCAACCTTATCCACCATCGCGTCATCCCCATTTTCACCGAGCTTTGCAAACTTAGGTTTGACCTCTGTACCAATGTTCAACTACTTCGTTTTTATCGGCACGGTTATGTCAGGGTTCTCAACCTGTGGTCCTTGAACCTCACGATGGCCTTCTGTTTTTGGAATGTTAATATTCCTCGGATCCTCATCCTCCTCTTTAGTAGTTACATTATAACATTCTAGTGCGCAACTCAGTTGAGTAGCCCATTCAGGCTGACTCAGGTCTAAAGGCTCTTGTGGTATCCTAAATATGGTTGCTCTTATCACTTGTAACGCTTCATCAATATTGTCCCCCCATCCATCCTCAAAACTGAAGGTCATCATGAACCCTTCACGCAGGACATCCCATTCACCTTTCCCATGGTGGAGCTCCGTCTCTATATACCAATTCATGTGTATAACATCTAGGGTATGAGAGAACATGTACACCCACTCAGGTTGTGGCTTTTCTCCATATACCTTCGTCCACTTGGCTAGCTGTGCACGCGGATCATCCCGTCCATCATACTTTTCTGTTTGTCGCATCGTAGGCTTCCCAAATCATGTGCGCATCATCCTTCTACATTCGCGCTAGTCATCAAAGCTCCCTTTGTGCGTACCCCACCACCTCGTGGGAGTAGCGCGCAGTACCAAGTCCAAGGCCTGGAAGCGTTGCTTTTCCGAAACTTCTCTTTCAAATCTATCCAAGAAGGTATCTACCCCACTTAACCCATCATAAGTAGGCAGGTCTCTTACTTCTATCAATACATAGCACAAATATCTTGGCATCATATTAAAATTTAGCGTAGTCACCTCATGTAACCAATTCTATCAGTGCTCTGTTTCCTCATTTGAATTCGGAGTACAGGACCTCTCACGCTCCCATGCAAGCCATCCATTCACAGTGGGATTCACCCAGTCCTGGTTTCACACTGTTATCTTATAGATGTAGTCCAAATCATCATGCTTTCATAGTCGCACACTGGTTCTGTATAGCGCGATCCTTCAGTAGGATCCAGAGGTATAACTACACATAGTGACTTCTTTTCAAAAATCATCTTGCGCTTCTTCAGATTAATCACCTCGTTCATGTCAGTGGCCCAATCAATTCCTAAGAGTGCGGGATAGGGATTGTTGTCATCAACAATCTCTATCACTTCAAAGTCTGCTAGCATGCTCGCTCCCTCAATATCCACAGTGAGTCCCTGCAATCGCCCCATGGGTATTATCTTATGCTGGTTCACCATTCGTAGCTGAATAAGAGACCATTGTAGCATAGGTCTCCCCATTCTCTCCCATTTCTGCTTTGGCAGAACATTCACATCCGACCCTAAATCCAGAATTACTTGGTCCATTTCATATTCTCCAATCTGCGCGGTTAGCCTCATTTCTCTTCCCATCCTTGTCTTATGCTTTCCAATCTTCCGAACTACACGCGGTTCTCCAAGTGTTGTCCCAGCGCATCTGTTAATGAGTTCCTGTAATCCCTTTACATCCTTATTGTCATGCAATAACTTCATGCATGTTTCCAGGAATGTCGTGAGCATTGATGGGTCCATCTCCAGCTCTGGTCTATGTTTTTTTCTTGAAGTGGAGACATTAGCGAAGCTATTCTTAGCTTCCATGAAGGTTTCCCAAGTGCGCTCCAAATCACACTCTGCTTCTTTCGCCAGAGCTTTGCGAACCTAAGTTCTATCTTTAGGTTGTTTTCCTTTGTCATCTCCCATCGCGATTCCACTTCGGAGCATAATGTTCACATTTGGATCTTCCTCACGTAGCTCAGACCTCATCATTTGCAGGTTTTGAGTCGGGGGAGGCGGTATCACTCCTTTGTCACGTATCCTAGCTATTAGTGTAGGACAATCGTCTATCTCATGATCAAACAAGGTGCAATATAAACATGAAAGCCACGTCAGATTCATACAATCGCGGGCATAATGTCCTGGCCCTCCGCAATTGTAGCATATCAACTGTCCGTGACCTCTTCCAGGTCCTCCTCCACCTCGGCCTCGTCCGCGCCCCTGAAATCTTGTTCGCGTCACTCCGGTATTTTTGTCTAGGGGCCATGATTCAGCCTGAACTCTGTAGGTGGGAGTTTTATCCATCATCAACTCATAGCTCCTATGAGTGTGCTCATCGTGTCCCACTAACCTACAAAAATTATAGAACAATTGCTGTGAATTTTGTGTATACTTTTGTAACAAATGACAGTTGTCCGTAGCATGTTTTCCAACTATTTGACAAATCACGCACCACAAAGAAGGTGCCACACTAGGTACTTCTTGTGCTTTCGGCCTTAACGGCATCAGTCCTCCTCCTGAGATGTAATTTGCGAACACTGGGCAGTGGTCCTTATCATGACCCTAACCCTTGCATTTTACGCACCGCACCTCTTCGCGCACTTCTGGTCAAGCTGTTTTTTCTTGTTTCAGACTCTGCATCTCAAGGCATAAGTTTTTCAACTGCATGTGGATCTATTGAACTCCCAAGTTAAGATCCTGCATCGAGGTCTCATGCAGCCTCATCGCGATCTCTAAGGCCTCTGGCTGCGTCATTAACTTTTGCTGCGATAATGCGCTCCTTAAATGTGGTGTTAGCGATGCTACAAACTGTTTGCGATGTTGTCCATTTGTCAGATTCATATTAGATTTGTGAATCATACACTTCAACCTCTGATCCAACTCTCAAGGAGTCTCTCCTAGTAGCATCGTGATTTCTTTGAATCCAATGATCGATTGCGCTTTAGACATTGGCCTGCTAAATTCTCTGTTTAGCGCTGCTTGGATATCCGTGATTCCCGCATATGGATTATCATTGGAGTGCTTAATATACCAAGTCAGTGCACGGTCTTGTAGGGCACTAAATAGTGTTGCTTTCTCTATATTGTCATCTGTAACTCCCTGCACTTCCCATACAGCTCTTACCACGAACCAAAATTGGTCTGGATCCTCATTTCCCAATCCCTTGAACACAGACAACATTATCGTGCTTGCGATATTGACTCGTGGTGGTGGCGGAGGCTGTACGGTTGAATATGAAGGTGAAGGCGGTGAAGTTGGTGGCGGTGTGGGTGGGGGTGGTATTCGCGGAATTATTTGCCTTATCAGATGGTTTGCACTTTGTGGTGAGACCTTCATGAGTTCTTCCTCGTCCCCTCGCGGAGGTGAAATCAAGGGGCTAGTTCCTGTCCCTTATTTCCTTCTTTCCTGTAATTTTTTCCACTTCGCGTAGCCCCGAACATCAAGGTAATTGTATAACCCTCTTTTCAAACAATAACAATTTAATCCAAGTATTCAGATACTTTACGTACTTACCTTGTGGTCCCTTGAGAAAACGTCGATGTGCCTCATTGTAGCTCACTAAAGTGTCAACTGTGAACTCAGTAATAGATCCTCCTATAATCCGATTGAGCCAATGATCAATGGCACACGCCATCTTATCCTCTGATGCTTCCAACCTTTGCACTAACACTGGGGTCCACACAATAGGATTGTCGAGTTTCCACCTTCCTTGGCTATCTGCTAGCTTCACGATCCACTCATACAACTCAGTAGAAAAAGACACAAAGAATATTTCGCGGATATTTGTGTATAGGTAGCAATGTAACCACTCTACTTTTTTCAGTCACGGGCTCCTATTCACCTGCGTCGCGAACTCATAAATCCTCCTGTGAAACCAACCTTCAATTTCCTTCTTAGCTGGATTCCAATGATACGACATCAGACATCTCTATGCAAATTCTGGTCCCGACAACAGAACCATTTTTTTGGCTTGAGGTGGCCTAACCCAGGTTCAGAGTTAATTAGCCAAAAAATCCCTACACTATTGGCCCTTTCGGCATCAACCCATGGTGCGCAGACTGAAGTCTCACCCAAAGCAGTATAGGGGGATGCTAGAACCAAGTTTCCGCACCATGGAGATGTCTGAGGGATCGATTTAGTCCATTTGTGCCTACCTTCATGCAGGTCACTTCACGCACTATCCTAACCTTTGCGATTTGTTAGGATCACCTTTTGCGTGGCCCTAACCAGGGGCTGAGATGCTTTCACGCTGCTAGGGCAGCGATCTGCGCTATTTCCCCAAGTTACACCGCGTATCTTACTTATCTTCTTACAATTTTTAGTTAACTTCGCGTAAACAGATACCTTAATCAACACAGTTATATATGTTCGCGCACCATATAGACAACAAAAATTCAATTTATACCCAAATATTTGATATAGGAAACATGAAATAAATACATAGAATTGCTGTAAAAACTTCTCTTTATTACTGCTTCAAAAATTACAGACTCGACTCGCCCTACACAATCATCTGCAGGGGTCTGCGCATTCTGTTGTGGAATTCTAGGCCTCTACACACTCAGTCACAGAGGCTTCTCCTACTCTACAACCCAAAGACTCGACTCTACACTTAGATGTTTCGCTATCCTTCTTAAATTGGATTATATTCTCTTCTTCCTCTATTATTTAGAGCCTTGGTCTATTTATACAATCCCATGGTCCGCGGACCATGGGTAGATCTCTAAAGCTGACATTACATTACAAAATTGAGGGCGGACAACCCTATGACTCATTTACAACTTCACGCTCCGCACCCACAAAATTCGGAGTCAGATTTACAAATTTTAGCCAAAATCTGGGCTTTAAGCCCCAAAACTTCCCTTGGGGGATCCCGCGCCCAACACCGGTGCCAAGTGAATGCCTAAACTTCCCATTAGCAAATCGTCCGCCCAACCACCCATGCTCAAACTATCTTCCTAAACCATCATCATGTGACATCCCTTAACAGGTTAGTCAGACTTGACTGCCAATGGAGGGGGGCCAGCCCCACGTCTTATGAAGGCTGATGTGACCAGGGTGTGTGAAAATTCAGGAGCCTTAATGGCCAACTTATCAGTCCTACAATTTCACCCACCTAGTGGGAATCGTGCCAGGTTTAATGGGAAGTTACGCGTTTGGGGGCTTGAGCCAAGTTTTGGCCGAATTGTAGGACAATTAACAGTTAAATTCCTGGAGGAGCAGGAAGCTAAAAGATTTTGGATTTTTTATCCAAATTGAGCTGAAAAAGAGGTTTCTTAGGGATTTTTTTATGTTTTGAATCCATTAGTAACCTGTGTTTTCTGATTAGAGCACATCTATAGAGTCCTTTTGAAGGTTTGAGACTAAAGGTGTATGGATCAATTAGAGTTTGGAAGCAGTTTTGGAAGCTATTTAGACAAGGAGAAGACCTTGTAGGGGTATTCTAAATTTCATAAGGCTACTATAGTAGTTGTAACCAACAAGGTTTAGCTCAGGTTCAACTTCTTTTACTATCAAGTTTTGTGTATGTACTTAACTGTGGAATTCAGGTGTTCACATGCTTGTATTAGCTCATTTTAGTTGGATTTTTGTCATCTTTATAGAAGATGCTTTGAGTTGTTGTTATTGTGAGAGTTCTCTCCAAAAGAACATAATTTACCCACGAGGGGTAGTAGCCACATATTTATTGCAACACTTGTTTATGTACTCCATTGATATTGAATATATGAGTGGTCTAGTCATGTTGACAGGCCCGAAGATGTAGCCCAGGAGGGGTGAACTCCGTTAACAAATCCTTTGTTTTTCTCTTTTTTTTGCATCAGTTGTTTCAAGGCCCATTTTTCATGCTTGTAAAGTGTTGACACGATCCTTAGTTTTATCTTATTTGAATTTGGAAAGAGAGGAAAAATTCATCTTTTCCACTTTAATATCAATTTAATATCAGAGCACAAATTTGACCAGATTGCAACATGGAATGAGCTCAAAGCATGATATTCTCCAAGATTCAGAGGACATTATTGCATTTCTCCAACAAGAGAACATGGAGCTCAAGATACTACTTGAAGTTGCTGAGGAAGAGAAGCAAAAGATGTGCCTCATGTTGCAGAATGTTGTGGAGGAACAAAATCATGAATGTTCTACTACCAAAGCAACAAAGAGTCCCTCCAATACTAAGAAAGCTTGTGGACATGGCAAGAATGTAACCTATGGCTCTTGTCAAGAGGATACATGTATATGTGCTTTTTTTCAAATGTAGGATGCCTCATATGTAACAAGGACACAAGGAGGTTTCCTTGAAGCATCCTCCACTGCTTCATCTAGCGCAGATAATAAGGAGGAATTGTTGGATGAGTACCCACAAGAGGCTAGTGTAGAAAGCCCCTCAGAGAAGGAATATGGCCAAATCTCCACCTTTTTTCTGCATGATGACGAGGATGAGGTTTTATTAGCACCAAATTCCAAGGAGTTTAAAGAATAATACACCTCAAGAATTAGGAAAGAGTTTAAGATCATCTTTGTCCCTCAATTGAAAGATCAGGAAAATTGTAAGCGTTGACATGCAGTTTCTTTCCATGAAAATGTTGATTTAAGCTCTTTTACAACCTTTGAGAAGCATAGCAAAGGCATAGGAACACATATCTTGTCCAAGATGGGTTACAAGGTAGGAGGCCTTGGAGTGAACAGCCAGGGAATTATCCATCCAATTGAGGCAAAGGAGAGACCTTGATATGAAGGTTTGGGCTACGTTGGAAAGGGAGAATGGTCTTCTAGCGATAGATATTGGGTATCATTCTCTTTTTGTCATAAGAGAGGACATGACGAGGAAAATTGTTGGGATTTTCATCCAGAATTGGTACCATATTGGTTTCTAAAGAGAAAGGAGGACATGAAATGCAAGACATCTCAAAAGAGAGATGAGAAAGTTGAAGAAGAGACTAAGACAAGTTCTTCTTGCCATTCAAATTCCTCGCGTAAGAAGCATGGTTCAAAGGATAACAAGGGAAGGTTATAATCCTTAATCAAATAGTTTCTTTAATTTTGAGCCATATGATCAATTGAATAAAATATTATGGAATATGAATCCATTTACTTTTTTTCATTCACCTAACCATAGTGTAAAGAAGTGTGAGCAAAGGAAAGAGTTGCTTGAATGTGGGAATGAAACAGGGAAGAAAGGCTCTCTTCTAAGCTCGAATATAATGTCATCAAGAAACAAGCACAAAACATTATGCACCCATTGTAATATCAGTGGGAATTGGGTCGATAAGTGCTGCAAATTGGATCCACAACTTCATCCTAAGAAAGGAAAGCAAGACATGCAAGCACCTGAAGAGGAAGCGAAAAAGGAAAAGGTGGTGCAAGTTGCGACCATCCATGAAGCGACTCAAGAAGAAGAACAAGTTCAAGTAGAGGGTTCATTCACCTAGTTGGGTAACAAATGGGTGGACTACTTGTCTAGTTGAATGTTGTAAATATCTTTGT